>JARWLC010000007.1:35273340-35540840 GCA_033318265.1 Phyllotis vaccarum
AAGAGTAAGAGAAAATAAAACCATTTCTTTCCCAAGGAGATTTTGGTTAGTGTTTTACCCCCAATAACAGAAAACTAGCTAGAGCAATAATTGTGAGTAGAATTCAAGTATTTTCTATTACTGTCATGTATTGCCTGATGTATAAAAACCAATGTTGAGAATCTTTAAATGGGTTCTTATTTAGATTTTTTATTCTGGAGTGCCTATTAAGATTTATAGTGCACATGATGTAAAAATTAGCAGAGAAACATATGCTCAATCTATTTTGCTTTGCTTTATTATTTCAGTCCAGAAATGATTACCTAAAGTGACGGAATCCACACAAATATGAAGGTAACACTAACTCCTTATGGAATTTTTATGTTTTAGCATTAAAAAAAGGACGATTTTGGATCACTCCAGATCCTTATCACAAAGATGACAACATCCAGATTGGGCGTGAGGTGAAAATATCTTGCCAAGTAGAAGCTGTTCCTTCTGAGGAGTTAACATTTAGTTGGTTTAAAAATGGTCGTCCATTGAGAAGTTCTGAGCGGATGGTTATTACACAGACTGACCCTGATGTGTCCCCTGGAACAACAAACTTGGATATCATTGATTTAAAATTCACGGACTTTGGGACTTACACATGCGTGGCCTCTCTGAAGGGAGGAGGAATATCTGATATCAGTATTGACGTTAATATTTCCAGCAGTACAGGTAAGAGGCTCACTCTTGGTGCAAAACGCCTTGAAGATGATTTGAGTTTGATGAAGTAAGTGAAGCTAAGAAATCATTATCTTTGAAACTAAATTTAGATCTTACAATTCTAAATATCTAGTAAATATTTGAATTGAGACACTGCTGCTTTTATTTTTATTCAAAAACCATGTAAATAAATCAGTAGCAGTGACAAAGTTAAGCTTTTAGTAAAATTGTGCAAGCCTTTGTGGCACTAAAACGCATAAATAAAGGTAAGCCAGTGACTAAAGCTGAAGAACTTTTAAAATTTGAAATTCGGCAAAACTAATTAGATTCAAGGTACAAACTTTGAGAGGTAATTTAAGCACTGTTAAATAAAAAAAAATACATAAATGGCTTTTCTACTAATAGAAACCTTTTCTTAAATCTGTTCTCAGATGTGACTTCTTATAGAATGCCATAGTACTATGTCCTCACAATGAAAAGAGCAAAATACAAAAATATATTGGAGGGGATTTTTTTTTTAATTAGAAAAATGAAAATGTGTTATCTTTACCTGTTGTCTAAAGGGTTCTCTCTAGATGAAGATAAGTCCAGCATTTTTCTGCCAGGATGTGGTAGGTTAACGCTCAGAATGTTTTAAAGACCTATGTGTACTTTGCCAATCTGTTGTTTTGCCCATCTGATCCCAAATGGATTTACCTGAAGATTTTTACAGTTCTGGGTGATAACTATAAGTTAAACTCATAGAGCTTGGCACAAAGAGAAAATCTCTGTGTTTGGAGGTGATGAACAGCCGGCTTTTCTCTTTCAGTCAGACAGCATTTTGACTTTGTACACGTGTGATTCACATACAACTTTTGTACCTTCTCTTGCTTCCTGATTGCAGTTCACACTGGATTGATATTACTACTTAACATACATATGAAAGGGTTGCAAAATTATTAATTCTAAAGTATATTCAGTTTTATCTGAAACAAAAATCATTGTGAAATAAAGTTAGAATATTAAAAGGAATTGTATATGGATATGGCTCCTATTCTAGCTAAGGCAAAGCCTCTTTACATCTACCTGATCTCAAAATATTAAACTAGCATGGTCAGATAGATTTATTTATGGTTTTTATTGGAAAACTCTTGATACATATTTATTCTATCAACAGTTATTCTTGGACTGCCTACATTAGTATGGTAGGCAACATTGTGCTGAGTGACACCATGTAAGATTTCCCTGTAATGGTAAAAAATACTCGAGGTCATTTGCCTTTATTTTTGAAGGGTAACTTTCCAGAATTTTTTACCCATATACATCATCCTGCTTTTCTCGTTTGCTTCTCCTGTTTGGTTCACTCAATTCTTGTTTGGAAACTAATCAACACACACACACACACACACACACAAACTGCAATAACTGCTTTTATTAAAAAGATTCATTTGAGGCAAATATGGCTCATTGGTTGTTCAACTTAAACAAAATAAATCACAGAACAATGAAAGAATTATAAAATTATTACTAGAATGAGTACCCTTATTCATTTAAATATGGTACTTACAATTGACTGAAACTAGATATTGTGAATGACAAAGTAGAAATCTCTGACCTCAATTTCTAAAATTGCTAGAGGTCTTAAATAGAAAATTCAAGCTGGTCAGAGAACAGAATTTTGCTCAGGAAGAGCATAATAAGGATAGTCTTAATAAGCTACCTTAATTATTTGTTTGGCTTATAAAGGAAACACTAGACATAAAAAAGCTATATTATAAATATGCTCTATGGCTTCTTCTTTTTGCCACACACAGAACTGATGCTTTCCAAAGGGGAACCTTATGAAGACTGGATTTTTTTTTTTTGTAATGTTCAATGTAGTATCAGCATTAGGAAAAATACATGGCACATACTCTGAACTCAATAGATATGTGTTTATCACAACTATGGTCTAAATTTATGACACTCTGTTGAGGTTCTCGTTTCTTAGTAGACCATCGTAGTACAAGTGTTGACAATCCTCTTGCTCCTTCTCAATTTTCTGCTGACATGGCAAAACGTTTTCCAGGAGATATGCATACATGTTGATTAAATGTTTCAGTCTCAGAACAAAATAAGACAATATAGATGCTATAATTTGTCTAATAAAACTAAACATGTAGGTTATTTTTTAATCAAAAACTGTTAACGTATCCATGTGACAAAATCAGAGCATTAAGCCAAGTCCAGAAACAATTGGAACACAGAACTATTATGGACATGAGTTTGGACACGCAGGAAACTGTATTTTGAGAGAAGTTCAAAGGAAGATAATTCTTAAGTTAGCAAGTGTGTGTTTCTCCTCATGCTGAATCTGCCGTGTTTTTCATGTTATTACAGTGTAATAGCTCACCTGAGCAATCTATACAGATTTTGTGGCTGTGATTTTGAGATTCTACTCATTATCATTGAAAAGATTATTTCCACTTCTTATAATTCTACACTCAAAATGGCAGTTGAATATGAAAACAGATATGTTACGAACCAGAATATGACTAAGGAGTTTGTACAACCTATACTGTCAAAAGAAGTCTCATACAGTGTCAATATAAGAAACCCCCAGAGAACAGAGGATCTAGAAAAATTAGTTGAGGGATTGAATCAAAACATGAAGCAATTGTTAAAATAAGTATAAATAACTATACATGTGGTTTTATTGCAGAAAGCCCTATTACAAAAATGACAAACTTAGAAGTGAATGCTTTCTCAAGCTTGCATTTTCCTGTTTGTTGCCACTGAGGGATTTTAGCAGTGCCCAAGTGGTCAGTGGTTTTATTGTATCTAAATATATTTTGCATTAAATTTATAAAATTTGAGGGTGTTATTTTTCACTTTTTTCTAAATTTCTAAGCCTGGTAATACACAGGAGTCTAACATTGATTCTCAGTTATTACTCTGTTTTAAGGCATGTATACACAACATTTAATAAGATAAGGCTTTGTTGCCACAACACATTTCTGCATAGCACAAAAATCTTTCTTAAATTATAGACCCCCTAGTTAGCCCGTGTTATATGACACTTAAGACTGACTGAAATGGAAATGTTCCTTAAGGCAACTTGTAGTTTGCAGAATTATTAACCGTTATACGACTATCATTAAGGAAAATGGCAAATTACATTTAGACAAACTTTGGAGAGGCTCTATTTCAGGGTTTATTCATGCACATTTGGGATACTAAAAAATACAATGTACATGACATAAGTTGTATTTTATTTTCCAATTAGTTCAATATTAACAAACACACGAAGAGTTCTGTAAGCTTGGAAATTGTCTTTGTTGTAACTATTGCTTTTTTATCCATTTAAATAGCCATTCTAGTTCCCCTACTAAATTCTTTACATGCTGGGCTCTGCAACATGTGGAGAAGGTTCAGAAAAACATTGCTCTTATGTTATTCAAAGCAGAACACTCAGGAGCTTGATATAGTCTGTAGTATGTAGGTACTGTACTTAAACTTCGACCAGACTTCTGTAGAAGCTCTGAGTGTTTCTGCAGTATAGAGGCAGGACAGTCTCACATAGTTGTGATTAGTTTTGAATCCTAAAGGAAGCAGAAGAAGCAAACAGAGGATGGGAAAAGCCTTAGAAGTGGTAAAGGTGATGCTTATGTCATGTGGATAGCATTGATATTAATCTTGGAAATTCGTATTAGTTTATTCTAGTCTTAGCATTTCATTGCTGAAACTGCATTTTAGGCTAGACTTCAGGTAACTTAAAGTACTTTATGTGCATCACTGTAAATGTCTCAGTTACAAATTTAAATGTACCAAATTCTAAATGTCACTATTCAGTTTTGCAAAACATGGGTTCTTCGTGTTCCTCTTAAAGAAAGTGCATGCAAATTTAAGCTTAAATTACCATCAGCTAAAATCAAATTCTTACAATATCATCACGGAGCTTTTCTTCCTTTATATGAGCATAATTGGTAAAGTAGAATTTCAGTTTTCATATGTTTATCTTTAAGCATTGTACTGCTTCCTCCCCTCCCATCCTAGCAAAGTCCCTCATGCTCATCAGCTTGCATGGATTCCTTCACATGACTCAACAAACTTGTGTGTTTATAGTAAACTCAGAAAGATGTACATCAAGCCTTAAAAATGAAAACAAAATCAGTTTCCTTTGGAATTCATGGTGAGACATCTGGTGAGCAAATGCAGCCGAAACTCAGCATGGGATTATAAGGTTGTGTTTCTCTCTTGTTAACATTACTAGAGGATTTTTAAATGATTGGGAAAAGAATAAGATTTTGTGGGTTAAGATACAGAGACATACCACCTGGAAGTGACTTGACAATTTCAGCTTGCTGCTGGCCGTCTAGTTACTGTAACAAGTGTCTGGACAGGTGCGATGTGTACCTGAGACGATGGTGCCCAATGACTGAGAATCAAAAGTGAATGTGAGAGCAAAGGAAGACCCGAGCAAGCCCATTTAGTTGGATTTGCTTCTTTGCTCTTTTCTATTTCAAAAGGAACAAAAGAGACCTGGTGAATATTGCTGATTAAAAGTGCATTTCTACAGAATGGCTGTAGTGAGGGGTGGGCTGTTTGCCTTGTCAGAAAGAATCAGCTGCAGTTAAGATTTATTAATTAGTGCCCCAGTTAATAGACAGAGGAAAAGTAATTTTCTTTTTAACCCCCCAAATATAAAATCTATGAACCCTGAATTGATGACAGAGCCAAGGACAGGTGGAGAGCTGGGTAGCAGTTCTCAGCTTCTCCAGATTTGCATATGGTTCAGCTACAACTGTCCCACTCCATTGTATATTTTACTTTTTTATATAACAGCTAAGATACCTTAGAAAACAAATGGGCATAGCTGCACTAAAACTTGTTAAAAAAGGGGGGGGGGACAGAATGTGTACCCAGTGGTCATTGTATGCTGACCTCTATCTATAATATTGAAACCAGATTCATTAATGTAAAATAACTTAAAGGTGGGCAGTGCGGACATGCTAGAAAATTAAGTTAACTTGATATTTATGTATAAAAACAGTTTCATTCTTTGTAAAGATTGATTCCTTGAAGTGCATATTTTACTAAATACCTTGCTAAACTGAGTGCTGGCTACTACAGTGGTCCAAACTGTAAATTGAGATTATCTGTTGTTACAATAAGGTTTCTTTGCCCCAGCCGGCCAGAGGTCCAGACCCACAGACCTGCCACGCCAGACCCCTTAGCAGACCACAACTGATAAGGCCCCCAGAAATGATTCAGACGCTTATATTAACTTCATGCTGTTTGGCCTATGGCTCAGGCACATTGCTAGCTTGCTCTTACATCTTAACTCAACCCATTTCTATTAATCTGTCTGCCACGTGGCCCGTGGCTCACCTGTGTTCCTTACATGTTGCTCCTTTGGGCGGCTGGCTTAGTCTGTCTCTGACTCCACCCTTCCTTTCCTACCTATTCTTATTTCCCACCTACTTCTTCTATGGTGCCTGTCATGGGCCAAAACACCTCCTTTATTTAAATATTGATATTCACAGCATACAGAAAGACATTCCTACATCAATCTGTGACTACTCAAGTCTGGTGCTGATGTTGTACCGTTTATAACTTCCATCCCTCTGTTTCTGTAAATATATATAAGCAGAAAGACGCTAGTCAAACACACACACATATAAGTGGCCCAAAAGGCAAATTCTACCCCCCCCAAAAAAAATCATTATTAAAAGTAAAATAAAAAATTTTTGAATTTCCTGCTCAGAAGGCCATTTCTTCTTTTTATGGATAGCTGACTGATCACTTCCACACCATCCTCAGGCAGCTTTAATTTCATGGAAATTAAACTTAATTTTTAAGTCATATAGAGTGACTCTTGTATTTATTTCCAGGTAGTGTTACTAGACTTAGGTTACCACCTGTGCTGTAGCAAAGAAGGATCAGCTACCAGTCCTTAATAAGCCAATTAAGGTGCTACATTAATAGGGAAAATGTAAAAGGGGAGATTTATTTAATATGGCCATACTGTGAAGAAGGACAAAGACACCCAGTGAGCATCCTGACATGTCCTGTGTGGGTTTGAATGGAAAGCACAATGTATGAGGAAGCAATCTTCCACATGGTCCCAGCTCCAAATCTCTCCTGTAATATCATTCAACAAGTTGTACATCTTTTCCAGGAGGCAGTTTCCATCTCTGGTTGCTCTGAAGACTCTAGCTGTTCCTTCTCCCAGCAAGAGATTCCTGAGAAAATACTAATTTATTGGATTTCATTCTTTCAATAGTATGATAACCAAGGAAGTCAGCACCAAGTGTGACTTTTGAGTATTTTAATATCTATCAGACAGGCTGGTGGCAGTTTGTTATACCTGTCCTGAGTATAGGCTGAGGTGAGCTAGACTTTGGCCATGGTAACAGTGGAGTGATTGTCACATGCAAACATTAATGCTTCTTCTTTGCCCTTTCCCATGTCCCTCGGTACAGACTGTCCTCTTCTCATAGGTGGAGAGAGGCACATCTGAAAAAGAGTATGACCTGAGCAGCGGTCTAACCTGAACTCTACTTGTGCTGTTAGAGTTTGAAGAGGCCATTATGTTCAGTGAATTTACCAGGGAGACACTACACTGCAATACTGTTCTTAAACAGGATAGACTTTTCCTTAAGTGTGTGCAGAGACTACGGCAATTTTGGAAGCAGAATATAGACAGAGACACATTGTCTCTTCTGTCCTATACATAAGCTTGTGAATCAGTGTTACAGAGGATCATTATATAATTCATATTGAGTTATATAAATCTTACCAAGAAGAATATCTTACCGTTAGCATTGTTTATTTGAGGAAAAGGTTTTATTCCGTAAATGTATTTTATTAAAAATCTGAAAGCTTTGTATTAAAATTTAAAATGCTTTCAAGAATGATTAAACATTTATCAGAGTTCTGCTGACTTGTATTAGTCCTGTATAGTTTAATATATGGAACAGGAACAAATTTACAGCAAAGGATTTCTGAGTAATTAACATGCATTCTGTATTTAAATATATAAAATAATGGGATAAAATCGCATGTTGAGTAAACATAGCATTGACTTAATATTTTAGTCTCATGTCTGCTTTTTACATAAAATATTTAATCCTTTTTTATTGTAGATCTGATGGAGATTGTGGCCTTTGGAGCTAATGCTCTCTTTCCTCTGTTTTAATATCCAACTTTCAAATGGTCAAAAAAGCTTTGAACATTTAAAATAAAAAATACATTCAAAAGGCTAAGTACCATGATAAAATGTGCTGAACAACACAAAACAAATGTTGGATGTGGCAGATGAAAATGCTCTAGCTGAAAACCCACTAAAGAGTTAAAATTGTCTGACTCAAGACAGAAAACTGACCACAATATTGAGCACAGTGTATATGCCTTAAAAAGTAAATTTTAAGGAGCCAGCAAGGCTCACTGAAAATGCAAGGGACAGTAAGTAGCAAGTGCTATTAAAGAAACAATAAGTATGCCACAGTTATAGAAATAATTAATGAATACAATGCATAATCAATTAAACTATTGGCAAAATCATTATAATAGAAATGTGGCCATGAAAGAAATAAAAGTGTATAGGGTCTAATTCATAATAATCCAGTGTGATTTCACTAAATAAACTTAGTCATTGACAAAGTGTGACATTCACTTTAGTGTGCTACCAAAGTAATATGAAAACACACAAAAAGATGTCCCTGACCCTGATGAGCAGAAATCCCAAAGGACAGTTGGCAACTGAACTGAATCAGGAATGAGACACTGGACTTAAGGCACCAATGTGTCACTAGTCCTAATTTATAAAATTTTCAAAAAATGAAGAAAGGAAGGAGAGAAGGGAGAGAGGAAGGAAGTGGGTATGACAGATGCTTTAGGTGCCTAATCATTGAATGATTATTAAGAGGATTAAAAAGAGATAATTGATAGAGGGCAAATAACAGTCCTTTTAGAGTTCTTAGTCTCATTAATAACATATTTTAAGAATGGCCTATAAAAGGAAATAAAAAACAATTTTATTTGATTAAAAGAAAAATCTAAAAGATATACAAGATATAAATCACAACTGCCTAGAGGAAGAAAAAGGGAAAATTAAGGGCTATAGAGTTTAAGCTGGAATTTAGACACAGGGCTAACAGTAGGCACATGTTGAGGTAGGAGGCTCAGTGAGGTTCTGCACTGAGGGTAAAGATTCTGGGAAGAAAAATGCAGCATTGCAGCATATCATTTAAAAAATAACTATTTTGTCTATTTCTATCACGGCCTAAGCCCATGTTCCTAGGGTTGATCACCGGGCCAGGTAACTGAACCAGGGTCTGGGTGAGCACTTCTTCAATCTCTTCCAGAGCACTGGGCTTCTATAGTTCCAAGATGCTACAATTTCCTTCTTTAGAATGTGGGGTCTAAGACCAGATTGGACAACAAACTGGATCAGAAGAAGTTTTGGCTTGGGAGTTATAAGATGTCTTTATGTTTCTACCAATTAGAAAACCAGGTCTAAAGTCCGGTAAAGGTCAGATTTAAGACATGGGTTTCACAGGTTATTGTACTAATTTAGACGCAGTTGGGCTCATCCAAGAAAGTAAAAGTCAAGCATAAAAAATCTACAAGAAGACAGTAGGAAAACTCGGAACCAGGAACAGTATGAAAGAGAATGATCAATGGATGTGAAGAAGCCCTACTTCAGCCTCCCATTTGTAAGGAAAGGAGGAGCGCCCAGTGCAAAAGTTTCTGAATATGTGATCTCAGATACTTTAGCACCTTCATCAGCAGGAGCTAGGTGTTGGTACTCTATCAGCAGGGGCTAGGTGTTGGTATTCTATCAGCAGGAGCTAGGTGTTGGTACTCCACCAGCAGGGGATAGGTGTTGGTATTCCATCAGCAGCAGAGGCTATGTGTTGGTACTACATCACCAGCAAGGGTTAAGTGTTGGTATTCCATCAGTATGGGCTAGGGGTTTGTACTCACTCCAACAGTGGGAGTTAGGTGTTGGTCCATCAGCAAGGGTTAGATGTAGGTTCTCTATCATCATCAGGTTCTATGTGTTGGTCCTCCATCAGCAGCAGGGCCTATGGGTTGGTATTATGTCATTAGCAAGGGTTAGATGTTGATACTCCATAATCATCAGGGACTAGATGTTGGTACTCCATCATCAGGAGCTTAAGTGTTAGTATTTGTGTATACATTAGAAATAAATCCTTATTTTTTCTTCAAGAAAAATAAAAGTTGAAGGAGTGAAAAAAGAAAGAACATAAAATAGAATAGAAGGGGAGAGGAGAGCTGGGGAATGACAGAGGAGATTATTAAAGTTAATCATGGTATGTAGTAAAGATATCCTCTCCCCCAAGATTCTCAGTAGCTGCTAAAATAGACAAGTAACATTACAGAACTCACATGAAATTGCAGTTGTATAAATAATCTTTTCTTGGGAGTGATAGAAGTAACAGGAAATTTTAAACAAATTTCTAGTCATAAATTGTGAGAGGCATAAATTGTGTTGATATGAACTATTTCTAAAATAATCTATATGAAGGGAAGGATTGGCTATATTAAACTGGAGATCTATCACTAATGGTTCTGAACATTAGTCTTTTTATATTTTAATTTATGTCCATAAAATTCTTTCAATTATCTTCTGAAAATACTCAATTCTTCAAAATTTCATAGCAAAAGTTATGCCTTAAGAGTTATAGTTTATCCCAAATTTTATTAAAATAATTAACGATATACACTTAAAATACCAAATTATGGTTTCTATAGGCTTGGTCTTTTTTAAAAAAAAAAAAACTAATTAAACTTTGTTTACTATGTGTATAGTGTGCATGTGGGCATACAGGTGTTTAAATGTTTGTGGGTGCACATTTGTATTACGGCCCAGTGTTGCTTCAGGTTCTTCTAAATTGCATTCTATATTTTTCACATATTTTTATTGAGGTGGTATCCCTCCTTCAAGTCAGAGGTTGCCGATTTGAGATAATATAGCTAGCTAATCACTCTGGCGGGAATCTATGTGGGTGCCAGGGATGAAAACTCCAATCCTCATGCTTGCCCAGCAAACACCTTCTTTTATTTACTGATGCAAGCAATGAGGATATAGGGGCCATTTAAATTACAATTAGCAATAGGCAGGTTAATCTAATAAAGACTGAGAAATTATTTAGTTCCACAGTTTGTATATAAAGCTATCCTTAGCCATCAATTACATGGGTTAAAAATAATTATGACAGTTATCTCAATTAAGAAATAAAGAATAAATGCTTCCCTTGTTTATTGTGGAGAATGTATTAGAAATTAGGGTTTATTATTTTAAAGCTATAGTACCAGGACAACCCCTGGCTGTTTCCAAGAGAGAACAGAAGATTTGAGGAGTGATCTTATTTTACTAATTAGACAGTTACAAATGTGTTTCAGCTTTGCCTTAATGAAAAATGACAACATTGTTTTAACACTAAGCACCTGTGAGAGAAAGAAGGATAAGTGAGTGTCTTCACACTTTGAAGTCTGATCTTGGTTTTTCTCTGTATAATAGCAAAATCTCTCAATGTTCAGGCATCAAGTGGAGCAGCTGCAACCTAGAGAGAATTTGTTGTTTTGAGATGAGAATTGATGCTGGAGCCCATCCTAGAGTGGAACTTTCTATGTTGTTTAAACTGACCTTGAACTCCCTGGCACGCCTCCTGCCTCAGTCTGCCAGGTGCTGAGGTTACAGGCATGAACCATCATGCCTGATTTCAAAAACAATTAAACAAAACAAAACTTCCTTTATGTGTTTATAGATTTATTTGTTGTTATGATGAAGATTTAGCCAAGAGATTTATGCACACTGTGCAGGCACTCTATTGAAGTGTCGTCTCAGATATTTTAAAACTTTTTTATTACATTTATCTCATTTTTGAGTGTGAGTGATCCCCTCTATGTATCTGTGCACAACATGCATGCAGTTCCTCCAGAGACAGGAAAAGGACATTGGAAGCCTCTGGAACTGGAATTAAAAATGGTTGTGAGCCATGATGTTGGTGGTCAGCATTGATAATGACTGTTCTGGAAAAGCACTGAACCACTGAGCCATTGCTACAGTCTCTCTCCTGGAGAGTTAAGGTTCATTTTATAGTTAGCAAAGTTGTAAGTCAGAACTATGTATTTCAAACGTTCCAGTTTCAAAAGTAGACCTAAGATTAACACAAAAATTTCCCTACAACAAAACAAAATAAAACATAAAAAATTTTTAAAAAACCCCTTTTTTTGCAAACATATACATTTGGGTCGTCTGAAATGATGCATGAATTACTTTTATTGTTAAATTTTAATAAGGTATGGAAAATGTAGAAATTTTTTCAAGTGAGACTTGGGTAGTATAATCAGTTATATATGTTCTGAGTATTTTAAAATCAATTTTAAAATATGGCTGGGGCCAGGTTCCATGTCCTTGTTTCATTAAACTATTTATATTTTGATTGTATTTGACTATTTGGAGTGCAAGATCATTGTTCTGTTTTGTGACAGAGTCTTACAATATAACTGGCTAGACTAGAACTCAATATGTAGATTAGGCTGGGCCAAAACTCATGAAGATTAGATTACTTTTGCCTCCAAAATTCTGAGATTAAGGGTCTATTCTACCATGTTTTGCAATTACTTATTTTTAACTAGTTAAAAATAAACATAGAATAATTCAAAATTTTCACAAGATACTTGGACATAGAACACACTAATGGTCTCTGTTAGTGTTTTGACTCCCAAAGAGAACTACTAGCAGTGACTTCTGTATGTCCCAATTACTAACATAGTTTTGAACATCGGGAACCTATCTGAATTCCATAATAATGAAAATGGGCTTAGAAGCTTAGAGAGTTGGTTCACTCCGAAGCTGTCTCCTAACATAAGCCATAATCTCGGCCATCAAATATAGTACTGAGCTTGCATCACACACAATCATTTTCTCTTCCTTTCCTGCCTCTGGCAATTCTGATTGGCAAGACTGACAAAGGCCTTGTTGGGGTGACTTTCTGTGGACAAGTTTTAATGTAGTCTAGACAGAATTCCAGTAACTAGTTGGATCACATGCCTAAATATTCTCCTGAGAGTTGAGCAGATAATGATGAGGACAGAATGCTACTCTGAGGAGTATTAGGAAGGCAGGGTGTGCAAGCCAGCCTCAGATGCCACTCACATATGGAGAGAGCCCTCACCTATTTTATGCAATGAACAGTAATAGAGTTCACCACTAAGCCATCTCACTACCCCTAAGGGTTATGGATTTTTTTTTGGAGTGCACCTATGTTTAGAGAGTTTATACCTCTACAGTTATATTCAATATCATCAATACTTCTGGAAAACTGTACATTGATAGATATTACGTCGACTGTGTTAAAAAGATAGTTTTAAAATTTCATAGGATTATATATCAAGCTTTTAAAATTTATGAATGCTACCTATACAGCATAAATAGTGAATTAGGTGTCCCATCCTCTTAAGGAATATATGGATGGTTTTAAAAGCTGAAAATCATGTAACATAGAATAGAGACTTAGACATTTAAAAGAAAAGTATGATTTCTGTAGTATTCATTACATTTCAAATTCTAAACTAATCACTACAGTTAGATTACAAGCCACCATTCTTCAAGTATTGTGATTTTACTTATATCTTACTGAATAAATTTATTTATTGACTCTTTCATGCATGCACATGGTTCATTCTATTTGCCACTCCCCCAGCACGTTATTGCCTTTTTGTTTTAGGTTGTGACCCACTTGTTTTAAATCAAGCAGCCTGAGTGAACAGAGGTTTGAAACTGTATATAGGGATCAATTGTGCTGTTTTTGTCACTGAACTGAAGACAGTGACTGTCCCTATCCTAAGTCCTTCGATTGCCCACACCTTAGTCCTTACTCTTAGAGACAGTAAGATGTTTGAACCTCCTTATCCATGAATGCCTTTGAACAGGATCAATCTTGTACAAATCCAGTGCAAGCCACCCAGTTGTTGTGAGCTCATGTTTGCAATGCCATGTCATATCCTGTAGATAGCATTTTCTATCTTGAACCCACTCCCTGGAACCATGAGTAATTTTCCTCAGGGCTCCTCAGTAGGGACAGAAAAGGTTGAATACAGATCAATTCAGTATTTAGAATTACATTCTTCCCACAAACACTAGTGGATGGAACATACATAATAAGATTGGGAGCTACAGATATTTAATGTGAGGCAATGAGATGGGTATGTGTACAGGGTTAAGAAGCTTCTAATATGGCTGACTGTGAAAATCCATTGGGGATCAGTCACCTTAACAGGCAGCTCAGGTCCAGGACTGTATGCTTTGGCAAGGATGGATGGCAAAGGCTTTACAGGCACAGGAAGAGCTGAGAAGACTAGGTTACCCCCAAGCACATGACAGTGAATATCTCAGAATTCTCCACGTTTTGTAGATCCATCAGTACCATTGAATAGATTAACATTTATGAAATGAAGGGAATATCATGACACTTTCTAAAAAGATGGTTTGCATAGTATGAAATATGCAGAGAGTTTAAATCTGTACAGCAGAAATGATAAAATGCTTATTGGATCAATGTCTTTTTCTGAAATGCATTAAAAATAAATTACAGATTACTGTAAAGGATACATAAGTAGTCTTTCATCAAGTCTGTCTAAATAAATTTGTAAACAATACAATTTAGTTGACATTTTAATAGAAATATTCTTGTTTGAAAATAAGCTACAATGTAAAACATATGTCATACATTTTAGATATGAATGACTTACCTGTTGTCACAATTAATGACACTATGTGGGCCTTAATGTGGTTTTAAAATTCATCCATGTTTTTATAGTGCATTCTATGCCTCTCAGAAATGCAAAATGCATCATGAAATACAAACATGCTGTTGTACAACATGTGTTACTGAGACACCATGTGTTATAAGAAAACTCTCCTCCCATTTTCTTTTAATTGACCAGTCATCAGCTAGCAGATCTGCTAATTAAACCTCATTTGCTTTAAGAACATGTGGCCTTGATCTGATGAGGGAACATTTTGTTCACTGCTACTTTCATTTTACTCTTGATCAGGCATAAAACATCCAGCTTCATTTCCTATCAAGCTGTTTATGAAGATGGCAATAGTGTCTATGTCTAGAGAATAAGGCATCTCCGGTGAGGTACAATCAGTGGTGTAATTAGGGAATTTATAAACTATAGGCATTGTCCACAGTGATAATTTATAAGAGGACTAACAATGTCACATGGGTTCTATAAGGAGATAAATGGCCTTTTCGTTGTACAAGTAAATTGATTTTTCTAGCCATTCTGTGTGGAAGTGCTTAGTGGTGTGAGCAACAGCTGCTGTAGAAAATAAAATAAATTTTAGATTGTTTTGAAGCATCTCACTTACTATGCTTTTACGAAACACACAATTATTATATAACTCGTTGTCTATCTTTCTTTTAATTCAGCATTCTTTCACCACTGGAAAGCAGTCCCATAATTATGATGATCAGGCAGCTCCCATTCACTTTCTAGTTCGTGGTTTTCATGCTTACACCCTGACCTTTCTGAAAATGGACAGCGCTGACATTTTGTCGTCCTCATAAGGGAGAAATGGATCTATTTAGAGATGTCCAGACCTCATTACTTCAGAGAAACAGAACGAGGCCTGGATCTCTATGTTGCTTGCCATTTATGATGCTACCGAGACATGGAAATCAAATTATTGTCTCTAATGACAGACAAGTGTAAACTTTTCTCCTTAGGGTGTCTTTAGTCTTGCCTCTGGCTACTTGTGGGGTACATTCTCATTCTTCCCAAGATATTGTTTATCTTCAAGGCAGCCTTACATTAATATACTGTATCTTCTCAATTCCTGGAAATGGCAAATGTATGTGAGTGCCCCTGTGTGTGTTTGTACGTATATGTGTCCATGTGCTTATCTTTATAAGCCATGTTTGGTTGGATATGAAGCTGTGCTTAATAGTTGAGATACAGCATACATATGAAGGAAACATACATTACAGGCATAGAAAAGTGTAAAGTAGATATTTTTGTGTTCACTTAATGTAAACTGAAAGTCAGACTAGATAACATCCCCAAAATCACGAGCCTTTGAATCCAGTCATTCAACCTAAGACCCATTCTCTATAGTGTGTTATGGGACACTTTGCTCTGCAATGTACAACATTATTTATTATTAAATTTGTATTAAATGTGCCTCCCCATTACCTAATTTGAAGATGAAGAAGCAAATTCTATCTCCCCTTTGTTAAGATTATGCATTTCATATAGTGAGATTCTTTGTCTAACTAAAAATTTTTAATCTATTTTTACCTTTTAAATGTCTTTAAAGATGTAGTTTTATTCTTGTATATGTGTACGTGTGATGTGGGTTTACTCCATATGTGTGCAGGTGTTTTCACGGGACCAAAGTGTGTTAGTCCCCTAAGAGCTGGAATTACAGATGTTTTTGAGCCACATAACATGGGTTCTGGGAAATCAACTTAGGTCCTCTTCTGCAAGAGCAGTGAGTACTCTTAGCTACTGAGCCATCTGTCTAGGCCCCTCAATTTTTAGCCTAAAATAATTGAAATTTCCGCAAATCTTCTATGCCCATTTTAAATAGCTTCCCAATTAAAAAAGTATTATGAACAATTGCAGCTACTAGGAAGGCTCCACAATTATCATTTTTCATGATACACTGTAAATTTTGAAGGTGGTAAGTGGCCCAATGCTTGTCTTTTATTCACACCTGTAAAAGTATTACATTGCATCAATTCTAATTAATTAATCTTATAATATGATCTCAGAGCCAGATATTGGGATAAAGCCGGAGATGGCAGAGAAATAAGCTACAGCCACTTGTGACCTAGACACCCCTCAGCCGACAGTTGCAGATCCTGTCATCAGGAATCCTCAGACTGAACGCCTCAAGTACTCAGGCAAAATGGAAGGAAAGGGGGAAATGCTAGTATAAACCACACACGCACACACACACACACACACACACACACACACACACACACACACATACACATTTTCTTGTCTTACTATGTAGTTCTGACAGACCTGAGCTCTTGATGTAGACCAGACTGGCGTGAACCCACAGAAATCCACTGCCTATATCTCTTCAGTGTTCTGATTAAAGGAGTAGACCACCACGCCCAGCTGAACTTCACTTAGCTAACATTTTATCTGTCAGATTGTCTTGTCTGCTCTCTTTGGTTTGTATTATATTCTCTTTAGAGTTCAGTATGTTACAGTCAAAATCATTTGAATTTTTCCATGTAACTATACTTTTCTATTTTTGTCTTATGTTATTTAAAAAACCTCAAACATACGAAACATTGAATGACGTTTCCATGAGAGTGATAGGCTGGGGAATTGATCTTTAGTCCCCAGACATGATTATTGCTTCGTGTGTCTTTAAAAAAATAACCTTTTCATTTTTAATAATTAAATATCTTGGGCTCTGTCTGCTATGTTGTTCCTGTCACAACCTGTTTCTTATTATAGAATCATCAAGAGCTTCTGCTCATTCTTTCAGTGTTTTCATTCTAAATCATAATCTTTGCTGAATTTTCACATAATTTGGGTTACTAGCTAGCTTAAAATTCTCATTCCTTTTCATGTAGTTTAAGGAAAATAGTTTGGATTGTGAGTCTTTGCCATATGTAACTAGGAACTACCAACCATTCATAGATTTCAGTGTGCAAGAAACACAAAGCCGAGAAAAAAATTGAGGAAGGAAAATAGACATTAATAGAAAGTTTTTATGATAGACATTAATTTTAACATCTCTAAAAATATTGTATTAGAGACTCAAGTTAGACAATTAAGTTGTGCAAGGATCATAATAACTCAAGACACAGGAAACCTTAATAAGCAGCGTCAAAACTGACCTTAGCCATCTAGGAGGCAGAAAGCATAGGACTTGTGTTTATTTGGAAGATTTTTGGCTTGTGTAGCAGAAAAAGTATGAATGTAATGCAGAGAATGATTTTCTGTTTTGTTCTTACACTTTGTGTTCCCTGGAATCCCTCAGAGACTATTCTTGTGCCATAGCAACACCTGCTGGGAGATGGAAGTTGGAACAGCCATATCAGATGCCTGCCAAACCAGCTTCCCCAATGAGTGGCACTGCATGTCCTCCATCTCCAATGCTAAACCTTCAGAATTGCTACCTCCAGGATACTGCTGCTCCCCACATGTTCCAAACACCTAACAATGCTGTCATAATAAGATTTCCCAACTCTTCAAAAATAAGCATTGTACATGTATGTGTGTTAATGCCCTTTAACCTTCTCCTGAGAAATTCAGACGTAGATTCTAGTGTATTTCAACCTCCTGTGTATTTGAAACATGGGATTTCTTTTTACTCTTTTCTTAGATTTGTAAAACATTGTCAACACTGTCTTGTTAGAATTTTTTAATTTACTAAGGTGAGATGCTGACAAGTATGTGTGTCAGTGCAAAAACAAAAGGTAACTTTATGTCTTTTGCTAATTTTATCACTGATAGAAATGTTAGGCATGCCATCTGGTGTGAAGACGTATTATAAATAAGTGCTTATTCAATGTGAACAAGACTATAACTGATGCAAGTCTTGGAAGAGAGGCAACATGAGCATTCCTGTGTCACTTAGTCTAGCCTTTTATCTGCTGCTAGATGAGGAAAGTCATAGAACAGGCAAACTACTCAGTACTACCAAATTCTTTCTTCCACACTTCAGTGCATTATTTATCCTTCATTGTATCATTCCTGTGACCAAATTGAAATGTAAGAATATTACTACTAATATAGAAATCCATTCTTTTAAAAGTTTTTAGAACTGGAAAAGTCCTCTTCTGAAAAACAGTGATTAAGGATATATTTCTATCTTCAAGCATCTGTTAATCATGAGGTAATAATTATCCAATAATACTTTTTTTTATTGGTTGCCTAGTAACTTTGATTTATAACTGTTTGTCAATCAGGACCTTACTAAAGACCTGTGGAGAACCTTAAAATGTCACATGGTATGGGTGCTGCTTTGAAGATAGAAAACTTTGGTGCAGATCTTAGCATATTTCAGTTAAATCTGATAGGATGCACACATTTTCCTGTGCCATAAATAAAACAAGTTAGACATAATATAACTTAGAGATACCATGATGAATAAAGAATACAAACATTTTGTAAGTTTGAATAAAGCAAAACATTTGAATGGAGGTAAATGATTGTGTAGTATGGTAGTTTTGAACTCACTGGTGAATGGCAATGAGTGAAAGCTTACAACTGAGCATACTTGTTATGCAGATCTGAGGATCAGTTCTTTCCTAACCATATAGGGAGTTTTATCAGATGTACTTATTAAAAGATATGCACACTAAGGCTTAGTACAGAAGACGGCTAGAATCAGTAAGACTTAGACATTCCATCTCAGAAAATTGGGCATCAGTATAGATATACAGCTGATAATATTTTTAAAAGATCAACTCAAAAATTAAAAAGAATTTTTAGAAGAAAAATAGTCAGTTTAATCTTGATAACTTGTTTATTAAGTTAAGGATCGTTCAGAAGACAGTACATAAGTGAAATATGCTCTATTTACCTGCATCTCAGGAAAATTTTGAATATATACATATGTACAGTGATATACCGTCTTAACAATGAATGGATGGATGGATGGATGCATGAATGGATGGATGGATGGAATGATGGGTGAATGACCAAGTATAACAGTGGCCACAAAGTTCTAGTCCTGCATATCATATAATTACTCTGCTTTCCTCTTCTGTTTGTACAAATGAAGAATTCTTTATCATTAAGCATCTGGTAGCAATATTTATTTCCTTAGTAGCAAATGACCAGTAATTTCTTGGTTTGCATAAGAAAGTAGCTGCAACTAGATGTGGTGTCTACCAAGAAGCATGCATTAGGAAATTCATATAAAAGTGAGGGAATTTTATCATATGTGAATATTTTCATCCAAATTACTCTCAAGTATCCTTACTATGGTCTAGCACATATGTATTCATCATGCTGAAAGTGAGCCAAACTTATCATTTTAAAAATTGTCAGGACATAGATTGAAATTATTTTGAATTTGAAAGAAATTTTCTGATTTTTGTTAAATATGCATGATTTCTCTCCCAACAGGGACTATTAATCATGTGTTTTATAACTTTTGTATATTAAAAATAATTTCAAAATCATAGTGATTTTTAAGATATACTGTGAAGTGAGTAGTATCTGAATTTTCCAGTACTATAGAATAGTTTACAGAGATTATGACAATAACATTTTTATGTCTCTGTAGAGCATACTTTTTTGAATGGAAGAGGAACACATAGGGTTAAAGTATGTGTGCAGATGAAGATACTTAAGCAGCAACTTCTGTTATCCCACAGAAAATTGGAAGATGCCATTACAAATGCCCTATATACAATTATACAATTAATGCAGAGGCATAATATTGAGTTCTACATTAAATGTCTATGATTCATCAAGACCCAATGTCTGAGTATACATCTCTCTGTCTCTCTGTCTCTGTCTCTGCCTCTCTGTGTATGAAATTATACACACACACACACACACACACACACACACACACACACACACATATATTGTTCTGTATACATATATATGTGTGTGTGTGAAATTATACATATACACAGGCTTATGAAATTATTTCAGAATATGGTAGCAATGAAAAGATTGAGAATAGAGTGAACTCACTCGTGAATGGCAATGAGTGAAAGCTTACAACTGAGCATACTTGTTATGCAGATCTGCAGATCAATACTGTCCTAACCATATAGGGAGTTTTATCAGATGTACTTATTAAGAGGTATGGAGGTATACCCTGTAATGGAATATCTGTCTTCTATCTGTCTATCTGTATGGAGTCTGAGCTCAGAGTTGGATCTACATCAATGTACAATTAAATCCTCCACGTGAATGCAAAATTATATCCATCAATTCCTCCTGCCCTAAATAGGATGTTATTTCCTTCAAAGTCTACATCAGATATAAAACTCATAATAAGTATAGCATAAATTTTAAACTTGGGCTGGAGATCAGAGCACACATTAGCCTTAGAGATGACCAAACTTCTGTTCCCGACACCCACTCAGGCATCTCACAGATGCTTGCTATTCTTGCTGCAGAGGATCCATGGTCCTTTTCTGATCTAATCAGGCTCCTGCACCAGCATAGCCTATACATGTCATAAAATTTAAATAAAATGTAAATATTGAAAAAATGATATTTTTACTCTTTTATAAAACTTTTTCTTGTTTTTGAAGAGAAGCCATACATGCACAGTCACATGATTTCATTCATTCATTTCATTATTTCCTTTGTGTGTTTGGAACTGGAGACATAGTATAGAGCTTTGTGCATCTTGGGCAAGGGTTTTCCATGAACTAGATCAATAGCTCTCATTTTTATTATTTATATCTGCAAATTTATTTTCCATTGGTCTTTCTTTTTTCATTACATCAGTTTGAGTCTGCCTAGTGTAATATTTCTTAAATTCCTAACTCTAGAGGACCCTACAACTGAACCCATTATTTCTTTGAAATCTTATTTCTTTGTTGTTGTTTATTTTTATATTTTAGTATCAATTATGCTTTCTACTTTACAATATACACATCTGATGCAAACTAATTTTCCTAAAACTTCAAGTGTAATGGCATTAATGCCATATTTATTTCAGGAGCCTTTAAAATATGGGTCTGATTATTCAGCTGTAGAAAATTCTGCGTGCTGCATTTTAAAAATAAAGTATGCTTTTCATCTTCATATTCCTTTTAAAGTTCGGCACCAGCCAGGAAGTGCATGAGCATATCTGATTTCTGGTTCGTGGTATTATTATTTCTGGAACTTCAAATAGACCTACGTGTTTTGAATAATAAAGATTTCCCTGTAAAAGCTAAAGCTGATGCTCTCTGTTTTCATCCCAATATGACATCAAAAACACTTTCCATTTTTGATTGTTTTTCCACAGTTTCATTTATGGTCTGTAGTCCAAGAGAAAAGTTGTCTGAAAAAAATATTCAAGTTGTGGGGGTTTTGTTCACTTTTTTGTTGTTTTTAAATGTTTGAGAGAAGACACAAGTCTTTAATGGGACATTCCCAGGTCCTCTGTAGAAAATCCAGTTCAGCATTTTAGTGTAGACAGCGTTATAAGATACACCTTTATTCTTATTTTCAGGGACTTGTGTTTTTAATAAGTACCTTCTGAATAAATGTGTTTTACAAGGTACAGGCATCTCAGGTTCTTGTCTTTTATTTGATAGACTTTTACTGAAAGACAATATTATAATTTATATAAACCATCTTAAAATTCATAATGCAGTTAATAATGTGTTTTTAAATTGCATCTTTTTGTCTTAAAATCAATTTGGGGCTTTTCTGTTCATATTTTGAAATGGAAAAGAAAATGCAGCATATTTTTTTAACTCTCTTAACTTTGAGAACCCTTCAAATGGCAATACCTGCATCATAAATCTGCTCCATCCTTATTTATTTTTCAAAAAAATTCTACTTATTTGAGTTAGTAATTACATATTTGTTGTTTTTTAAGAACATGCTCACAGCTCAGGTCACTTTATTTCTATTATCTGAGTTACTCCCAGATTTGTAGCTCTCTGCCAACTTGACTTCCCCTGTGTCTCATTTTTTCTATTCCCGGTTATTCCATGTGCTGTTAGAATAGGCAGCACATTTTACCTACAGAAACATCGAAGATACTGCTTGCAAAGGACTGTGTTGTCCCCCAAACATGGGAAAAAATGCTCTGGGGAAAGAGGCAAAGGCACCTGGTGTTTATAAAAAAGGCAGAATAAATTTACAGGCAATAGAAAAGGGTAAATTTTCAAAAAAAGTAGTAAGTAGTATCTGAGGCAGGGGGGATATTTAGTTAGAAAAGTACTGGTGTGTAAGTATGGGCAAAGGAGTTGCGGTTCCCAATAGCTACATAAATACAGGAAATGTGTGATGACAGCTCTGGGTTCAAGTGAGAGATTCTGCCTTAATTCAAAAGATAGGGAAAGATTAAGGAATAAACCTGGTACCAGCCTCATGCTTACACACACACACACACACACACACACACACACACACACACACACACACACACACATGCACACACACACATACACACACACACACACACACACACACACACACACACACACACACACACACACACACATACAAACTGAGTTTTAACATGCAAGGTATGCAGGAGTCCTAGAAGACCCCCAAGCCCCGGTCTTCTATAAATGAGGAAAACTGACAGTTGACAAGCATTATGGTTAATTAACTTTTCAGTGAAACCTGTAAAACATGGAAGTTACTATGTCAATCAGAACACCATTTCTGGAATGAGTCACTTATACCATTAAAAAATACATTCTACTTTGAATAAATCCTGAATATAGAATCTTTAATATGCTAATAGTTCACAAAGATTGAGAAATAGTAAAAATCGAAGCAAAATATATCAAGAAAAAAAAAGACAACAGTAGTGTGTTTAAAGAAAACCACGGCTCTTGTGACTCTATAGCCCCTGCAGGAATCTGTTTTTCCACAGTTCTCACCCCCCATTTTTGTCTCTATTTTCTCCCTGAATCAAGGCCCATTAATTATCTATTGTCATAATGCACTTGTTAGATATAAAATATTTTACTGAATTTTTATAAGGAACGCTGACAATACAGCTATGAAGTCTGTGTGTTCATTGGGAAGCTCTTATTTCTGTTTTGACATGTAGAACATGCTGTTACAAGATAGGTGTTGATAATCAGACCGTTATTGCTGTGGAGCAAACTGTGGGCTGTCGTCTCATGTAATAACTGGGGAAGTGGGAGAATAAAGCCTGTTTGGATAAGATAGAGTTTACGCTACACCGCAAGCTGCTGCACTCTACAATATCAGTTGTAGTTATTCACACTACTCGCTAACATGTGGTCCTTTTCAATACTGATATTTTTATCTATATTAATAGGGAAATGGCATTAACGTTTAGAAGCCTTTTTTATTTTGGACCCTGACTGGACAAATTCATCACGCTGTTTTCAAACTTTCTTAAACCAGTGTCCTGATGAAGAACTCACTGAGGTTTTTGGACTTCATAGTAACGTGAACAAAATCGCGTTTGAGATGAAAACGCTAATGACAGGGAATAGGAGAAGTCGAATATAAGACTCTTGTGACGGAGAGACTATACAGGTTACAATCACAAAAAGGAAACTACGACACTCTGAGGCATCTGCCAGTTGCTCTAAAATAAAAAAAAAAAAAAAAAAAAAAAAAAAAAAAAAAAAAAAAAAAAAAAAAAAACCATGGGCAAGTGTGGAAGATACATTTAGTATACTTTATATAATACACATACATACATGAACACATATATCACGATTAGATAGTGCTTAGAAGTGGCAGGCAAGAGTATATGAGAAAACTAGAAAAAGTATCAATTAGCAGTTGGTATATGCCGGTAATTAACTATTAATTCAAGAAATGATGGGTATGTGAGTTTGGCAATTTGAAAAACTCGGAATATAAAAATAAATGGTTTTGTAAAGTAGAAGTTGGTAAAATTTAGAATATCTACAGCCATCATATAAAGTGGAGAAAAGTCAAGAGTAAGAAAAATGATCCCCCATGGGAAAAACCTATAGTAATAATTCAGAGAGTTTAGTGTCTAATTTTAGGATATGACCATTTTAACCTAAGCAGAGAGGAGAAGTTCACGAAAGTTTAGAGAACTTGTAAGATATTTTTGGTCACGATAGATTTAAAGTCCTGAAGCTAATATAGTTTCTCTCCTGTAAACACGGCACTTGGAAGCCTGAGTCATAAGGAACATGAGTTCAAGGGCAGCCAAGGTAGGCTATGAAGCCACTTTCAGGGAGCATAGCATAATGTAGTGCTAACCTTTCCCAAACCAATGCAAACAAAACATCTTACCAAAAAAATAGTATTACATAATGTTATTTAATCCATTTTTGTTATTTAGTAAAACTTAAATTCATAAAAAACCCCTTTTAAAAGCTGTTTAGAGGGCAAAAATCTAAATTCTATTTTATCATTTATCTATTTTACATTACAGTTCTTAGGTCAATGAATAATACATGTACAAACATAATTTTGTACTATTTTTCAAGAAAAATTTTAGTTAGTCAAACATTTAATTATAATGGCCTAATGTTTTAAGATATTTAATTATTCATCATTTCAAATCAAGAAACAAATGTTTACCTTTTCCTCTATTCTTTATTTTCTACTCTCTTCCTGCCATAGGATGAGTGAAGTCAGGCCTCATTACAAAAAAAGTCCAGTACTTAATTTCAAACTTCAGAAATTAATGCTCAGATTAGTTACACTTACCAACATTTGTTGATTTAGGGTGGTTATGGAGTTTATATTTATATTTAAATAAACATCAGTCTGTTGAAAAGTCTTAAATTATAGTCTCTTTTCATTAAATTCACAGAGACTAATTGGTTATTGGATATATACTTAAATGGATATATCTTACATTTATTATTACATGTAGTCAAAACTATTCTAATAGAGAAAAATCTAGTAAAGAAATAATATAGTATAAGACATAATTTTGTGAAATACGCATCTTAATGTCAAGGCCAGTCATTGAAAGGGATATTGTCCATCATCCTGTGAGGTCAATGGGAACAGATGCTAGGCAAAGAGTCCACTGTTCACATGCACACACTATAATTTTTTAGACCTCCTCCAGTGTCATGTCAAATTTTTAGCATTTTTATTTCTGATTAAATCAATGTATCTGCCATGCTGCGACTCAGTGTTTCTCACTGGATAAAATTTGATAGTATATATTTGCTCCTTATGATTATAAAAGAGTTGAATACAAATGTAAAATCACTAAGTGTGCTTGGCACATGTCTATATGTGTTAAATGAAAAGATCAGTTTTTGTTATTCTACCTCATTTACTTTCAAAAAAGTAAACAAATATTACAGGTCCATTTATTTTGTTAAAATGCACTTCTTAGAATTACATCAATTTTTAGGATTTGCTTTAAAAAAGCAGATTATTAACTAAATTGTTAATAATATCTCCGAAATAAATTGTTTGATGAAATATTTAATAATTGCTTTATTTTGTAAATGTGTTCACTTTTTTCAGCAGAAATTTGTTAATATAAATTTCTGTAATGAAAATATTTATTTTAAGAGGGCAGTGATTACTGTTCATAGTATCTGGTTTGTGAAATGCTGCAATGTGTATTATAAAACTTATTTTTCATACCTCAAAATAAGTGGAGAAATTAAAATAAGAGCATACATTGAGATATTCAAATCCCCAATTAATTCTGGTATCTCTTTTACCTGAATTAATGTCTCTAAAATGTAGTAAAAATCTACATGTAAACATTTGTTAGAAAATAATTTGAACCTTGTTTTTTGCTACCCTAAGACATGAGAAAAGGTTAGTACTCTCTAATGGGGAAAAATTCCTATATTAATCTAATGCTGCAGTACCTTCAAATACATTGAAGCATTAATCACAAACTTAGAATCAGTTCTATATTCACTCATTCCTATCTCTAACATTCCATTCCATTTAGCTCATGTTTGTGGACAGATACTTTGCAGTAAAGGCCATTAAATGTAATTCAAATACAATTGCATTATTCATGTAAATATTCTCATGGGATAGGGAATAGCGTTTTGGAAAATGTTTGCAAGAAAAATCATGATGTTTCCCTCAACACTCCATGTTTTCTGTTAAAATCTAACATGATTGTATTCTAGCCCAGTAAACTAAGCTCCAACGAAACCCTTCAATTGTCATACTAAGAATGCTCAGTAAAATAATAAGGAATTTATACAACTTATATACATTGAAAGATTCTTTGAATAGTCTTCTTAAGAATAACTTTATAGAGATAGGAGATATAGCTTGCCAACAATCTATGTTGCTTCATAGTATGATAATTTGAAATCTTAGGAAATTTAAATTTCTAAGCAATAAAAATGTGAGAATATAACGAATTGTCTGAGTATGACATTAGCTGCTCTATTAAATTCTCACCAGAAATAAAATAAGCTGTAAATCTTAGCACCATTTTTAAATTTCTAATTTGGGGTCTCAGGTTCTTTTTCTTCCTATTATTTGCACACGTTGTGTTGTCATGCACTCTTGAGGAAAATGAAAGGATTTAAAAACTGGATTAAATTGAACATTTCTGCCTCATTGCTATTATTCTGATTGGCAGTTTTCTGTATGACTGCAAGAGGATTGTATTTGTATGGGATGACAATAGATGCATCACTTTGCTTGTTCTATTTAAAGAAAAAAACTGAGGACCTAGTTAATTGGTAATTAGGCAAGGCATTGAGTAGGGTTTTTTATGTCAATCATTTGCTTTTAAATGTAATAAATTTTTTATTGTGACAATGTGTATAGTCTTCATTTGAGAATGTACAGTGAATGTTGTAGAGTTATTTTAAGTGACAGCACCTTCCCTTATTTCTGTGGGGCTTATATTTTATGTCATCCTCGTTGTCAAATTCCTGCAACCAGCAGAAATTGTTTCCTTTGATGTTCTGTGACTGAATATGTCTTACCAGTTTATACTAACCTTGAAAAATTTTCTTTTTCCCGTTTCAAGTTCCACCCAATCTGACTGTTCCACAGGAAAAATCACCTTTGGTTACCAGGGAAGGAGACACAATAGAACTTCAGTGTCAAGTAACTGGGAAACCTAAACCCATCATCCTTTGGTCTAGAGCTGATAAAGAAGTTGCAATGCCTGATGGGACAATGCAAATGGAGAGTTACGATGGGACCCTGAGGATTGTGAATGTGTCAAGAGAAATGTCAGGGATGTACAAGTGCCAAACCAGCCAGTATAATGGATTCAATGTGAAGCCAAGAGAAGCCTTGGTCCAGCTCATCGTCCAGTGTGAGTAAATTCCCTTTTCTTTGGTTTCTGTGTGGAGATAAAGGAGGAGGTGATAGCACTTATGTGTGGGCAAAAAGAAATGATTCTTGGCATGAGATCACTGTAAAATGCAAACCTTACCACAGTCATTGTCCAGTTTACATGGCAATTACCATTTGTCTGGCTGTTATTTAACTATTAGAGAACAGTTGTCTTTAAGTACACATTGTGATTATGATGATGTTTAAGGCTAAAGAATCAACAACTATAATGGTTAACAGTCTACCGAGTACAAAGCAAGGTGGAGATGCAAGTAACTGCTAATTTGGTTACTAAGTTCTTTAATTTTCATAGTTCATTTAAAAACTTATTGCATGCTGGTGGCCCAAACTATCTACCTATTTATAGAATCCCTCTGCTTAAATATACATATCTGATCACTGAAATGCTACTTTTGCATGTATGAAGTTGTTACAGTGGGTTGGATAATTACTTAGTGATAGACTTCATGAGGATCTTAGGTGCTAAATTCTGCTAAGTAATCTAACAGATAAGTGTTTAATTATGAGCTCAATAAGATAATTCTTGAACTGCTTCTATTGAAATTATTGCTGTATTTCTTACAAAAACTGTAGAGACTTGGAGTTAATATTTGCTCGTAAAGTAATTAAATCAGCAAATTTAAGAACTGATAAAAACTGACCAATATTACTGGTACTGCTTACTTTGATAAAATGGTAAAAATCTGCACAAGATTGTAAACTTTGATCTTATAATAACAGACAATGTGAAGTGCTGTACAGTTGTTTCTATGGTGACAAGAATGTGATTCAGAAGGTGCTGATAGACATCAGCAAAATTCAGCTCTTTAGGAGTAAGTATAAAGGTGCAAGGTTCAATGATAGAGCAAGGTGCTGCTGTCAGCCTTCCATTCAGAGTACCCTGTCCATGCCCTGTCAGCTCTGGAAGCCAAACACCAGCAGCCTTTCCAGGTCCAGCCAGGGTATCACTGTGTCTTCCAAGAGTCTCTTTCAATACATTTCTACTTTGAAGACTCTGATTATGTGTCTGAGAATTTGCCAAGCACAAGCAACTGGTAACTTTCTAATACTCCTGAATTGGTCATGTTCAGGCAACACCATTTTTGTCCTCCATGTCCACATAAGGCTTGCTCCTGCAAAAGTAAAAATGAAGAGACTCTGATAATACTTTGTAAAATAAGTTTTTCATCATAAAAATTATAGAATTTTGCCCAATTTTAGTACAATATAATATTATTGTTATGAAATATAAAATACTATTCTGCCAAAATAACACAGCATGCACATATGCACATACATATTCTGTTCATTGAAATCTTTACAACAAATATTATTATTATTATATAACAAAGTAATAAAAAATTAAGTTTTATTTATTTATATGTATGTGTGTGAGTGTGTGTGTAGATGGTGTATCACATGTGTGTATATGTACACACAAATAAGCATGTGAGCATTCATGTGGAATCCAGAGGTTGACTTTGGGTGACTTCTTCAGTTATTCTCCACCTTAATTTGTAGACAGGTTCTCTCAAGGAACGTGAAGGTCACCAGGTAGCTCCAGAGGCTGACTATGGGTCAGTCTGCTTCTGATAACCCGGCACCAGAGACAGATACTCATCCAGCATTTATAAAGGTGCTGAGGGTCCAGTCTCCAAATCTCATATTTGTATCACAGCTAGCACTTTATTCATGGAGTCACCTTAGCCCACAAACTCCTTTCCACATTGTGTATTCCAAGCAAAATGTATTTATATTATGGCTAATTGTTAAACCTGCTAAATATATGTGAATACCATTTGACAAGTATATAAATGTCAGTTTCAATTTATAAACAAACATAAATATAGAAATAAACATACTTCCTTATTCTGGTGAAATTGAGGCTTCAGGAGTATTTGAGGATGTGCCGATTAGTGTTTTGTTACTTAGACCAGGCTAGCATTGACTCAGGGAGATTCACCAGCCTTTGCATGCAACACCACTCCTGGAAATTCACTTAATACTTTCATTATATTTTAAATTTTCTTGTCAAATAATGGGTTTGATCATGACATTTTTATTTAGGCTATTTCTTAGTTATTCTGTCCTCTCCTCCGTCCCTCACTTGACAGTCCCTTTCCGCACCCCAACACTTTCTTTCTACATCTATGTCAATGGGTTTATTATATTCTTTTTAATTTTTTGCTCTCCCTCTGCTGAATGCCTAAATATTTTTCCCCTCTCATCATCCTGCTCTAATTCATGACCTAAAGCACATATAAAGTCTAGGATATGCAAATGAGAGAAAATTCACATTATTTGGTTGTTTTGTTTGGAGTCTGGATTATTTTTGCTTAAGACAATTATTTTCCTTTAAAAAATCCTGTAAATGTCATAATTTTATTTTTTCTTAAACCTTAATAAAAATATCATTGTATATATGTGCCACATTGTTTTACTTGTTCATTGATGATAATCTAATCTAATTATGCTCCTTAAAGTACAGATATTCTATCACTAAAACATGTCAAGTTTATTTTTTTTCTGGATTTAGTTGCAATTGAGACCTTTAGGTATAAATCTAGGAAACAGCTTAAGTGGGTCATTTGGTAGCTCTATTTTTAGACTGAGACACCTCCATACTAATTATTCCTCAGTCTTCTCAGCAATTTTTAGCATTTATTTGTTTTGTTTTGATTGTTTTTGGTTTATTGTTTATTGATTTTTCAAGGCAGGGTCTTACACGTAGCCCTGGCTACAGAGTCATTATGTAGAACAAGCTGATCTCAAACTCACAGAGATCCTCCTGCCTCTCATCCTGAGTGCTGGGATTAAAGGTGTGTAGCACTGTACCCAGCCTCATTTGTCATTTTATTTATTGTCATTCTGACCAGGTGAAATGGGATCATAAAAAAGTTTTTTTTTTAATTGCATTTTTCTGAAAGCTAAAGATGTTGAACACTTTGTTTCTTGGCCATTTGTCTTTTATCTTCTGAGAGGTTCAATTGATAATTCCTATACTGATTGGAAGATTTGAATTTTGAGTGACTCTGCTCATATCTTTATGTATCATAGTTGTCACCCCATGCCACACATTGTGCCTGTTTCCTTCCATTCTGTAGACTGTCTGTATTCACTGCTGGTTGCTCCCTTTACTCTGCAGAAAGTTTTAAACTTCATATAATAGTATTGGTCATTTATAGAGATTATTCCCCTTGCTATTGTGGTCTTCTTACCCACCCCGACTTGCTAAGCCTATGTCTTGAAATTATTCCTCTATATTTTTTTTCATATTAGTTACAGTGTTTCAGGTTTTAAATTAAGATCTTTGACAGATTTTAAACTGAATTTTGCGTAGTGTGTGAGACACAATCTAGTTTAATTCTACACACGGATGTATATGCTCCTCACTGTCACTCCCATCACTTACTTCAGAAGATGGCTTTTTTCCGTTGCTTTTTAAAATCATTTTAACCCAAATATAATAAGTGGTAGTTGAATAATCTTATTTGATTGGTTTTTTTTTCTATTTTATTTGCTTAGAATTATATTTTCCAATTTTGTGAGGAAGTTTACTGCAATTTTGATTAGGGTTGTTTTGAAATTTTGGATAACTTTCAGTAATGTAATTGTCCCTGCAATAATAAATCTGCTAACTTATCAATATGGATTTTTTGAAAGATCTAGTGTTCTCTTCTGTTTCTTTTTTCTACATCTTAGTTTTTAATACAAGGGCCTTTCATTTCCTTAATTGGAGCTTTGTGAGTTTGTGACATACTCATGATTTTATCATTCGCTGTGCTGTTTATATATTTGTTAGGTTTAATGGGTTCTCTTGTTTATTTTTTCTTTGTATCCATGCTGTTTCATACGTGCGTGTCCCTGGTGGGTTGTCTTTAATTACATGTGTACTTCTTCTATTTCCTTCTACTTAGGGAAAAAACTCTACTGTTGTATCAAGTATAATTGGTATTAACTTCACTAAAAAACATTTGAGTACTTTCTTTGTCTCTCTGGTAAGATTCAGAGATAGCATGAAAGGTTGCAAATTTGAAAAATTATATTCTTTAGAGTTCTGAATATAAATAATCAAGTGGTAAAATTAGGAAGGATTAGGAAAAAGAGCAAACTAGAAATAATTCATTAGCAAGTAGAAATATATGTACTGTAGAGACATAAAAGTAGTAGCTAAAACTATTATAAGCACAAAGGATGAGAATAAAAGCCTAAAATGATGAACTGAAACCAAACAACACAAAGCTAGATGACAGAAGTAAAATAATGTAAATAAAAATAGGAAAAAAAATACCCTGAAAAATATTATAACTATCGTTACCCTTTCTTCTTGAGAATAGTCTTTGCACCTGTCAGGAAAGACTTTTCATCTCAGTAATTGAAACAAGTTGTCAGTATGCCTTCCAGATTCAGTTTTTGAGACCTTGTCTCAAGTCTCAGGTGCTATCTTCAATACTCTGCCTGCTCAGTAAGACTTTTTATGACTTAGGCTCTGAAGGGGTGTGAAAGCCCCCTACTTGTGTTTACTGTGTAGCTGGATGGTATTTTCCCATGTTCCCATGTGAAGGTTGATTAGCACTCTGATACCATCCCCTGTTGTTACTTTCCCAGGCAGTGTTAGGGTTCTTTCTATGTCGATGCAGTCTAGGGTGTGTATAGTAGTTTGAAAGAAAATGCCCACCCCCGCAAAGGGTTTGGCACTGTTAGAAGGTGTGTAGCCTTGTTGAAGTAGATGTGGTCTCACTGGAGGAGTGTATCACTCTGGAGTCAGGCTTTGAGGTCTCATATACTTTCAAGCCCTATCCAGTGAGTCACTTCGTGTCTTGTTGCCTACAGATCAAGATGTAGAACTCTCAGCTCCTTCTCCAGCTCCATGTCTACCTGCATGCTGCCATGTCCCACCATGGTGATAATGAACTGAACATCTGAAACTGTAAGCCACTCCAATTAAATGTTTTCCTTTATAAGAACTGTCATGGTTGTGGTGTCTCTTCACAGCAATAGATAGCACGGACACAAAATCTCAGCTTCCCACAGCACAGTCTGTATCACACCAACTATTTCTTTTCCAGTGATGTTTCTCAGCCCCTGCTTCTATTGATACAGCCCCGTTACTTTCAAGTTAGCCATTCCTTTCCTATACAGCTGATTTATAAGTGAAGGGACAGCATTTTAACGTGTAAGAAGAGCAATAGAAAAACGTGAAGAGCTGTCTCCTTATAGATAGGTTTATTACTTTCCAGAATAATCAGGTCATTTCTTCTCCATCTTCTGAACGATACAATCTGGATTGCCTTTTCCCCTCTACCTCAGCTCCGTTGCCTTTTCCCTGTTTACAATAATTCTTCACATCCCTTGAGTATGCCTGAGCCCTGTTTCATTAGGATGAAGCTGGAGCTTTCAACTCTAAGTTAAATAAAAAAAAATCCTCCGTTACCTGGTTCGGTCAAGGTATTTTAGAACAGCAAGCTGTTGAGGAACTGTGACAATACCTTTCACAGAGCTCTGGAGCACCAATGTGATTAGTACAGAGATAATATGTAAGCCAAACAGTTTTTACAATAAATATCAATGTCACCTGGGCTCTCCTATTTTACTAAAGTAAAACAATTCTGTGACCTTTAGTTTCCTTTCATAATATAAATTACTGTTATGGATATTGAAAGGCTTCATTAAAAGCGTGAATGACAAGTTCTAACTTGGTTTTCAAACTTACAGACAAGAACTGCACTAAAGCTCTACCCTGGGTGCTGCTCTAGTATTAACTTCTGGAGGAGCCTCCATTTAAGTTTTTTCTTCAGCCAGAGGATCTTGATTTTACAAATGTACTTTATGCAATAGATACAACTCTTGGCAAGTATCTTAACTTTTCCAGTCTTTAGATTTTTTTTAATTTCCAAATAAGGGAAAATGTTTGCATTTTCTTAGTATTTACAACCCCAAGCTGGTTTAGTTAGGGTTTCTATTTCTGTGAAGAGAAACTATAACCATAGCAACTCTTATAAAAGAAAGAATTTAATTGAGGTTGGCTTAACAGTTCAAAGATTTAGTCCATTATTATCTTGGTGGAAAGGATGGCAACCTGTAGGTAGACATGGTATTGGAGAAGTAGCTGAGAGTTCAAATAAACAATATCTATCTACCTGTTTGCAGGCAACAGGAGACAACTATGTGCCACACTGGGCATAGCTGAGCATAGGGGACCTCAAACGTTGCCCCACAGTGACATACTTCCTCCAACAAGGCCATACCTCTTAATACACTACTCCTTATGACTCAAGCATTCAAACACATGAGTATATGAGGACCATAGCTATTCAAATTGTCACACAAATTACACTAAGAAATAACAAGGGCAGTGCGTACACCAAGTGAGGGAATGGAAACACAATTATCAATATGATTCTTATTTTCTTAACCTATAACCTCTGTAATTTTAAGCTGAAGATCTGTTTTCTTACTTGCAGACTGTTTATGCTATTTCCTACTTCTTAACTTAGTAAGGCTACTATGAAAAAAATACTATGCCGGTTGATGGTGGCTCTCACCTTTAACCCCAGCACTTGGGAGGCTTAGACAGATGGATCTCTGTGAGTTTGAGTCCAGCTTGGGCTACAGAGTGAATTCCAGGACAGATGCCAAAACTACAAAGAAACTCTGTTTCAAATAACCAGTATCTATCTGCCTATCTATCTCTCTGTCTGTCTGTCTGCCTGTCTGTCTGTATGTATGTATATATAATACATAACAGAACTTTCTAACATTTCTGAAGCTGTGAAATTCATGGTCAAGTGCAAAGTCTCTCCCTGTGCCTCACTGAGGGCACTTGCTATTTAACAGGACACTTGTAGTAGCATGGTGCCAAGAACTATTTCTGTGGCATCTATTTTATAATGCACTAATCTTATTTATGCAATAGAACCTCCTCTAAAACCCCATTTTTCAGTACCTCAAAACAACAACAACAACAAAAAAAACCAATAGATTTCCACCTATGATTGGAGGGGAAAGACGCATTCAGATTAAAAAAACTGTTTTGTTATGTTTAAAGACTGATCCATTTCTGCTGTACTCTAAACCCTTTGCATGCCAAACCAAGATGTGTGTGTGTGTGTGTGTGTGTGTGTGTGTGTGTGTGTGTGTGTGTGTGTTTTGTGTGGGTATGTGAGTACATAGATATGGGCAAATACAAAAGTTGAGGATTGAATTTGGGTATTTATATAGCTTATAACTTTAGCATCATAATACTTTTATGTGTGTGTGTATAAATTTTTGATTTATTGATCAATAATCAGGTCTTCCACTCCAGAGAAATGTTTAGAGACAAACTCTGTTTCATAATAATTTTTTTTTAAATTTTCTATTCTTACTTTATAATGCATTCTGCCTGTAAGTGGGTTGAAGAAAGCTTTTAGATTCCTAGGAAGATTTTTAGTACAATTGGTGTCCAGTTTTCCTAATTTTAATGTTAATGGTTATTAACAGGAATTCTGCATTCATTATGTAGCATTCCTTTGTTTGGATTAAATGGCCATATTACCTCTTTCTAGTTGTTTTCAGCAGTTATTAGAAACATTAATCCGCTGAACCCTAAGGCAATGTTAATATTTTGAAAACATTAATATTTACATTCTCTCCCAGCCTTCCCATTGCCTCCTCCTTGTTCCTAATCTTTGTTTACAAAAATTGAGCTTGCAAAATACTATTCAATTTAAACTCTGCATAAATAATTAATGAAAATATTATCTCAGCTCAACATATCCTATACTTAAATATACATATTGTACTTAATTCATTTATACTTTTTTACTGCTACCTATTTGATGATTTAAGTTCCCATATATGCGAATTACATTTTCAGAATTTTTTTTTTTTTTGAGAAAATTTCCTGTAGCTAAACTGGCCTCAGATTCTTCTGTTTTGAGTTTCTTCATTCTTCTGGAGAATAGAGCAGTATTGATAACCATCTAAGGAATAAAAGAACACCTTAGAAACGATCTGTGAAAACATTAAGGGACTCTCCCTCTCTATAGGACTTCTCCACAAAACAGCACCAAGCCCATGCTTTAGACTAAGCATCACCTGGAAAAGGATGAGATCATCCAGCCTCTGGCTCCTGGGAAGAAAATCAGCAGTTTCTCTAGCAGCCTCGGCCCCTGCTGCTGTCTGAATGTTGATGCAGACATAGACTGCTTAGGGAAAGTGTATCTATTAAAAGTGCATTTTAAAAGAATGTTTAAAAAAATTGAAACAGTAAATAGCTAGTTTTAGCAAAATGATTAAAAGTACAGATTAACACAGCCAAGATATGATTTAATCAGCCCAGTCAGCCAAGTATTTCTGTCCAACATAATTGTACAGAAAGGAATGCATGCATATTCACAGTATCATGTACCTACAAAGTTCCTTCCTCCAGAACCCTTCAGGTATGGCATGACATGGAGTTCTTATAAACTGAAACATTGATCATATCTTTTTCTAGGAACATTTTGGTACCTGCTTTCTCCCTTTCTCATTTTATGGAAATGTATTCTCAAATAAATGTGCACAAACTATCAAAATTCTTTTCCTTCGCCCACTAAGTCTTAATATATAAAGGTCTTTCTTTTATAGATTTTATAGAATTTAGATTTTACTAAATCTTTGAGAGTGTCTAGAAAAGAAAAATCTAGAAACAATAAAACATTAAAATGTATCACAGAGGTGAACAATAACATTTCCATGAACAAACCTATGACTTAAGACTCTGAACTGGTTCCAGCACAGTAAAAACAAAGAAACAACAACAACACACACAGACACACACATACACACACACACACACACACACACACACACACACACACACACACACAGACACACACACACACACACACCCCAAGCAAACAAACAAAGGACCCAGATGTCTCAGTGAGTGAACAGAAAATTAATCAAAAGAGGAGCATTCAAAATGATGAGAGAAAGATGGGATATTCTAATGCTGCAGCAGGCAATACTCTTACAGAGAGCTCCATCTACCTGCAGGTCCTGGTCACATAGAATTTTAGCTTGTGTTTTCTTAGGAACTTTGTCTTCATTGACAGTCTATCTTTTAATGCAGATTTGCTTATTTACATACATGAGTGTTTTGATTTCATGAATGCCTGTGTGCCACTTGTGTGTCTTATGCTCACAGGGGTCAGAGGAGAACACTGGAGGGTCTGTAACTGAACCATATGTGAACAACCATGTGAATGCTGGCAATTGAACCTGGGTCTTCTGTAAAAACAAGTACTCTTAACCAATGAGCTATCTCTCCAACCCACATTTTAATCTCACACGAGGTGTTGGTATCTTGTTTTGTATATATTATATTAGGTTATATTTCATTGTACTTTTTTTTTGCCAAATTGGGGTTAACATATCAAAATCCTGTTTAGCTATAACTACTTTCACCATTATAGGATTATTTAAGCTAAATTTAACTCAGATTGTCACACCTGAATCTAGGATAGAACATATGTTTACCACCAGGCCTTCTAACTTCCTGTCTCCAAAAAAAACCTTAACAATACCGGAGATTAAGCATGGAGGTACACATCTTTAAATTCAGTATTTAGAATTCATGGCTGATTAAGTCTGTTAGTTCCAGACCTGCCTTCTCTATGTAGAGAGTTCCAGGCCAGCCTAAACTACACAGTGAAATCCTGTCTCTAAACAAATAAAAAAAAAAAAAAGAACTTTTGCTTGTTTGTTTTGGGTTTTGTTTCTTTGCTGTTTTTTGAGACAAGGTTTCTTTGGCTGTCTGGAAACTTACTCTGTAGACAGTGCTGGCCCCAACTCATAATTATTTGCCTCTGCCAATATAGTGTTGGGATTAAAAACATAGACTACTACCCATCAGCAAAAGGAATATTTTTTTGTCATGATCTGGAAATAATTGAGTCTTGTGAGTAGAGGTCAGGGATTCTGCAAAAGTGACAGATTCTTGTAGTACTTCTCTTGCCTGATTGTAATTATTTGTCGAGAGAGGAGATCCTTGTCTGCTAATTATAATGTTTGGAACATCCCATCCCTAATTTCTAATACTTAACTTCTGAGAGTGCAAATAAGTATGTCTCCTTTTGTGATCAAATATTTCTTAACTGAATACAAGAACCCTAGATCAAAAGTCACTGCACAGGTAATGGCTCATGTGCAAGGAAACTAATTCTCCAGAGGCAATGAAAACTGGTGAGATATAATCCGACAGGAGCCTGTATGCTTAGAAATGTGGTGTAGACACCATTTCCAGAGCCCTTGGAGAGGTTTACCAGTTACAAGAGTTGCTTCACTAAATTCAAAGCTTTGCAATACCATATATCAGCAGCCTCCTCACCCACAAGCAATGTAATGCAGAAACAATGTCAAGAGTCATAGCTGACATCCCTCCCTTCTTATGTTATCAGGACATCAGTGCTGGAATCCTGCAGAAGGGAGTTATAATGTATAGGAACAGATTTGAGCTTTATCCTCAATTCATCCTTTTCATTTTATCTACAAACTTAATCTGTCAAGGAGTCACAACAGTTCTTTCATGGTATCACATTGTTTGTGTTTGTTCTTTATTTGTTGTTTAAAATTTGGTTGCATTTCAATTTTCTGCACAATCAAGTGTGGTTCTAATGGAATTATTTCAACAGTTTTAGAATAGAAACTGCCTGTAAAGTGCTGTGTCTGTGTTTTTTTTTCTTGTAGATTTTTTTGGATACATATTTGGATGGGAAAATCTATATTTCACACTGTCTCATAAATCAATTCTCATTCTTAAAAATTTCATTTTGGGGTTATATGAGTACTTCCTTAAACCCTTCAATATTGTAGTAAACAAAAGCAAAAATGCAAACTTCCGGATAAAACTGAGGATGCACTGTGCAATTTAAAGAAATGCCCAATCAATTAGAAAATTAATACTAACTTTAAATGTGCAAATGCTTTCTCTTTGATTCCAAACTATTTTCAAAGACAAAGTTGTCATATACTTTTCTTGGAAATAAGTAAGTGGAGTTTCTATATTTTCTATTATCTTAGGGTTGAAAGTACAAATTGATTTTCTTGGAAAAAAAACTATAATGTAAGAGCATTTAAAATTATTTTTGATTACATAATGTGTGTATCTGTAGGTCAAGGGACAATTTGTAAAAGTTGGTTCTCTCCTATCATGGGGTCTCAGAAATTGAATACAGGTTATCAGAATTGGTTGCAAATACCTTTGTATGCAGGGTCGTCTATTTGACTCCTGAGTAGCATATTTAGATTAGAAAGAAAATTATATTAGATTAATAAAAAAGAATATTTTAAAAGTAGAAAATTGAACAGTATGTAAGAAAAATGTGAAGAAGTTTCTTAACATGCATGACATAGCAGATGCAATTATACAGTCTTCCTGTATGTAGTTTCAACTTCTTTATGTCCTTCATTAGTGACATTTTTTCCTGAATTTCTAATGTCTGAGCATGTGAGTTTGTCTATACTAAATAATTTCCCAGTCTCTAGAAAGAGGTGTAGAGCATTATAGCTCAGTTAAAAGACGTGAGTAATTTCAGTAGGTGATACTTTTATGTCAGGTGCTCACACAAAACCCTAAAGTGAAAATGTACCAACTAATCACCCACACATGTCCATACATGAAGATGCACATGGTGTAATACACAAGCATGACTGTGTATTCAACATTTCTATTCCCTTTATTAACCATCTGTCTCCCCGCATGTCTCATTCTTAGCTCCATACAAGGGACATGTTTGTTGAATGAACACTTGTTCTTTTTAATTCAATCTTTCATCCATGTCTTTAGTGACAGCAAAAGTATACAGTGATTCTATTTTAATCCTATAGTTATGCTTGGGTTGCTATTTATTCCTACTCTTTCCAAATCACATTTTGTTCCTACTGTTTCCTGATCCACACTCTTTTACTTGGTGATATAGAAGCTTATCAGTGCTGTGCAGATCTTCCCAAAAATGTGTATGTGAGATATTTAGCTGGCTTCTGCAAAATGTCAAGATAGTTTCCTGATGAATTCTAAGATCTGATATAGATAAAATAAAACTTACAGTAATTCTCCTGAGTTATTTTGTTGTTGTTTTAAGAACTCATATTCCACCTTCCATGGTCATTCTCATCATTTTAGTTCTGTCTTTGGCACTAAGCCTTTATATTATATCTTATAAACCTCTGAGTGTATTCCTACTTCTTGATTATAATTGTCACTGTCAGCATAAACTCTTTATCTCCTGCAAGAAATTTCTAGCATTTTCTCCATTGTTTATCTACTCTTTGCCTTCACACCACCACTGCCAAATATTCATCCATATACGAGGACGGAGACTTTAAATTGCAAACGATAGACCTGTCTTAAGTTGTTTTAGGGAACTAAGTCATTTTACATTTTATTCTAAGACTTAGGGAACCTACATATGATTGACTTGACATGGATAGAGACAGAGTGGACATGCAAGCATTTAGTGTTTTTTTAATGATTCTACATAACTACATATTACCCAGGCCTCTTAACTGACAATGTCTTCTATTCTTTGTGAAACTATCATCATTAATGTTGTGGTGGAGGTGAACAGATAGCTCTTCAGCTCATCATCCTGTGTAAACTTGGTGGTGCCTGTCACTTCATCTTTTGCCATAAATACAGTTGAAGTCACATCCATTAATTACATTCTTTAAAACCATCATGGCATCACATACCGTGTCTTTCATGGTACAGTTGGAATCTCCAGTAGTTTGATCACATAATTTTTTATCTGCAGTTTTTTTAATAAAAGTGCGATACCACACATGAAATTTTTGGCACATACTGAGAAAGACTGTTGAAACATCGGAATGAATTTCTGTAGAATCTTGTTTTGCAGAGAATTCTACATTTTTGTTGTGCTCATTTTAGCTATGAGGCCCTCTGCTGCTCTTCCTTCCCCACCTCCCCTGCTACTCTATATGCAAATAGAGGGTATAGCAAACTAACCCTCAAATAAATTTAAGATGTGCTACCAAAATACTAATTTACATTCAATGAGTGTGTAAGTCTCTCTCTCTCTCTCTCTCTCTCTCTCTCTCTCTCTCTCTCTCTCTCTCTCTCTCTCTCTCTGTAATTATTTCAGGAATCTCCAGGATTTTGCATGATTAAATTTAAAAAGAGGATCAAGTTTCTTTGAAATGAATTTTTAGTATAAAAAAAACTCAGATATATGTCACAATCATGAAAAAGAGGAAAAATCTACTTGAAAGTTAGCAGCCCATACATGTTCCGAATGTGGCATCTAGAAAAAAATGCACACACAACTGAAAAGAAAACAAGAATGGGTAACAAGATTTAAATCCTTGGTTATTTATTTTTAATTTATTAAATAATTTTTACCATACTCTTCCCCATTGTTTGCTTTCAGATTAAATTTAATTTATAATAAAGATAATTCCTAAGTAGAACTTTACGTCCATAAACTCATCCAAAGGTCATACATACAGAACTATGTAATTTTCCAATTATTTCTTTGAAGGATATGAGTATGTGATTGTATTAAATATAATCTGCAAGGTTCATTCTTGCTGTAACATAAGATTCACATAAATGAAGAGAAATGTGGTGTTGTGCTTTAGAAATCAGCTTAATTGATTTCGTTTTGGTTCCTCATCTCCCACTGCAAAGATATTTTCTGTGCTTATCTGAAAAAAAAATAATTCTACAAAGGAAAGAAGAATTATGCTGTCTGCAAATTAGTTTGCCTTTCTTCAATGCCATGTCATAACAGTTGCCTCTTTTTAATTTATATTTTCTTTTTCTTTAGCAAGTACCCTGTTTTGAAAAGTTTGTAATTTTTTCCCTAAAAGCATACTGCCCACAATGTTTTAAATACAAGACAAAAGTTTGTATGAGTAAGAAAATTAGTCTGTTCACCAAAGACACATTGACATTTCTCTGATGCTGAAGAGATTTGGCTTGAAACCACCATTTCAAAAATAATCTTGGATAATACTCAGAGTCTGAAGAAAACAAAACATCGTTTTACTGGGCAGCTGTGTATGTGTGTGTGTGTGTGTGTGTGTGTGTGTGTGTGTGTGAGAGAGAGAGAGAGAGAGAGAGAGAGAGAGAGAGAGAGAGAGAGAGAGAGAGAGAGAGAGAGAATGAGAATGCACAACACATAAAAAGACAAGAAAATAACTTACAACTTAGTACAACTTAGGTTGTATTGCTTTTCAGGCAAGTGGTCTATCATGTGTTTATTAAGTTTATGTTTTTGTATGTTTGTTATTTTTGAGACAGTGTGTCTCATGGGCCTGAAGCCAAGAGAGTGGCTCTTCTGGTTTGACAGCAAGCCCTGGGGATCTGCCTGACTTCACCTTTCCATTGAAATAATTATGTGTGGTGCCTCCATGCTGAGTGCTTTTTAACAGGGGCTCTGTGATTAAACTCATTCTCACTTGTACAGGCAACACTCTACCAACCTTATTTTCCAGATTTTAGTCAGTTTTTCTTTCAGAACATTTCTCCCTGTCTCCGTCTCCTCTTCTCTTCCTTGCTTCGTTCCTCCATCTCCATTACCTCCTCCTCCTCCGCCTTCCCTGTTCTCTTATAAACCTCTCCGCCTCTTTTCTTACCCCCTCCTCTTTCCCTGTCACCCTAGTTCACACACTATCTACCCACACTATCTCCCCACTCTCACAAATACTTAAACACAGATACATATTTAGGACCTACGCTTAGAACTCACTGACCTGGCTTGAAAAGGGGACATGACTTGTAACTTGTTCCTTCCAAACAAACAGGCTGTATTTCTGTAGAGTTCAATGAGAGGTCATCATCCTTTGTCTTCCTTCATGCTTGGTAAGATGGACATCAGGGCCGTGCTTATTCTCACTAACTTACCATTCATTGGTCTGGATACCAATGACTGAATAACCCACTGTTTATTGAGAATCATATTTGATATAACACTGTTAGGTAGAGTACAACGAAGTAATTTAAGGACAAATTGAAAATTGCATCTAATAGTAACTTAAATTTATGCTTTCTATGAATATTTTGTATATTTTCTTATTTCTTCAAAACCAGTCAGGACTATTTATTCTACATTGTAGAAGTTTGAGATATTGACATTGCATTGAATCTTAAGGTTATTAAATAATCTATGTTGTCAAATAATTGATTCTTTCTGTTCCAAGGTAATAACAATATTGTATTTTCACTAAAAGCAGTATATAAATCAGACAAATGCAATAAATTATGCCAATAAGTGTTTACTTTTAATTAGTTTGCTCAATAAATATTATTTGTCTTTAAACTTTTATCATTTTTTTTCTGCTAGGCTAAGGGAATCCACATGAGAATGAAAGGTGATCTATGTTCTAATTTCATGTATAAATAGACAATAACTATGAGTCTAAGTGTCATGGCCAATAGTCCATGTGAGTATCACACAGCAATAAATGGCAGAAAGCCTTTTTCTCTGCCGTGTGCCTTTGCATTCATGTCTGTCCATATTAGCAGGTGGACTTGTGAAATGTAAAAAGATTTCCTCGTCCTCTGACCTTGTTTTTCTCTTTTAGTTTAATCCATGTGCAAAATGACTTGAGTCTCCTCGTTAACTGGGAAGTTGCCTCCCCTACCCATGCCTAACATTTTTGAGATTTCCTAATGGCTCCCACTCTTCTCCAGTGTTTTCAACAACTGTTCCACATCATCCCTCAACCACTATAATTTTCCTTTTCTATAAAGTTTCCTATTGGATGTAGTCCCTTCTCCCACTCCTTCAAAGTTAGCTTAACCAGAGGTTAGGAATCTGAATACATTTCTGAAAGTAATCTACCCATCAGAGAGCGGATAAAGTAAAGGACATGGAGGAAAAGGGACTCTCTGAGAGTAGACAGTCAATGTCAGTCCACAGCTGCCACTGGTCTTTGGCTCCATGAATAGCTTCTCTCCAGTAGACTGTTCAGTGCTCACATAGAGACATCTGTACTTCTTGACCCAGCACTGTGAATGACAGGATGCACCTGTGTGTGATAACTTCTGTTGAGGGGTCCATTTGTTTTTATGATTAATGATCTTCAGACTGCCCTGCCACACAGAAATTAATTGTTAAAGGAGTTGCTAAAAATAAGAAGCCAATTGTCACTCTCAGAAAATTATATTTCCAAGGTATGTAGTTACTCTTGGTCTTGAAAAAACAATATAGATGCACTTCCGTTCTCAATATTTGTGGATAGGTGCAATTTTTTATTGTAGTGATGGTATGTGTGTGTGTATGAACATGTGCATATATCTGTGTTTATGATTGTGTACACGTGTCTGCAAGGGAGCTAATCAAAATATAAGAGGGTGAGTGAAGGGAGGCAAAGTATAGAGCAATAAATGCCAGAAAGATTAAGTCTAAGATCTAAGAAAATGGCAAAAATGAAAATGTCAAAAGAATTGCAGGTATTTTTTGTCAGAGATACCCTTTTGAACAATGGAATATCATGCAGGTCCTGTTTTATGCCATGCTTTGTGAAGTCCATCAGAATCCAAAGGAAAACAATATGGCAGAGCTGATTTGAGAAAATGAATTATTCACTTGCTAGAAGAGCAAGGTGGGGCTTATCTCTCTAATAGTCGAGGAGAAAGAAAACTTCTTTAATAGCTCTGTTGTTTGTTTGTTTATTTGTTTTTACAGCTTTATGTTAAACTCAAACATTTATTTTCTAAAAATCAGGAGAAGTTTATCTTTTTTCTATAATATAGAAAATTGTGCAAATCTATGTAGATGTTAGAAATTTAACCTCATAAATTAGAAAAATCCCAAAGTATGTCATAATTCTTCCTGGCTCTCTCCACAGTTCTTGCTTCTGTTTCTGTGTCTTTTATAATTGGGATTGAAAAGGTATTTTACTAATTATTATATGCATTTGTTATTTAATTTAATATATCCATCATGTTATTCTCAGTAGAAATAACACAAATTAAAATTTAATTTAAATACATTAAAATACTTTATTTCTGAGAAATGGCTCAGCCGCTAAGAGCACTGGCTGCTCTCCCAAAGGACCTGGGTACAATTCCTAGCCCCACATGGCAGCTCACAACTGACTCAAACTCCAGTTCAAGGGGATCCAATGCCGTCAACACAGCCAAATGTGCTCATAAAATAAATAAATAAAATAATTTTAAAACACTTTGTTATAAATATTTTTGTGTGGAGGAGTATTTAGCATAAATTGATGTCTATGTCCTGAATGTGTAATTGATGCCTGTGGAGGTAATGATAGAATATCATATCAAATATATGATAATTCTCAATCTTCACACACGTGTGCAATTTCTTTGTTACCTTTATTTACTGTAAATTTTTTTGTATGTTTGCCCTCTTCGCTAGTTAGAACCCACCACAAGATCCATCCTCAGAGACTCCAAATCAGTGTGTGAGTAACAAGATTATGTAGCTTCTTCTTTTCTTGAAAGTCAACTTACATAGATAAAGGTAAGACACTAACATTCACAAAAGCTATTCACATTCAGTAGTTCTTCACTGAACAAATTTTTAAAACACATGTCCAAGAATTAGGTTTATATGCCAGTATAAATCTATATTAACCATACAAATAAAAAATGAATAAGAAACATTAGAAGGAAAAATCGTGAGTGTCCTATTTAAAGTTTTTAGATTTAACAAAGTTAAAAAATGCTATGATAATGCCTATATTGTTAATTCAATATTTTAATTTTTAGCTTTTTATTAGCATTTGTTAACTCTAAAATGTGGGACATCATTATAGCATTCCTGTTACAATATGGTTTCTTGGCCCGGGGCAGCCAGAGGTCCAGACCCACAAACCTGCCATCCCAGACTGCTCAGCCACCCCCCCCCCTCCCGCTGCTTAGACCCCTCCAAAATGATTCAGACACTTGTGTTAAGTTCATGTTGTTTGGTCTACGGCTCAGGCACATTGCTAGCTAGCTCTTTTGTCTTAACTCAACCCATTCTCATTAATCTGTCTGCCACAAGGCCCGTGGCTCACCTGTGTTCCTTATATGTTTCTTCTTTGGCAGCTGGCTGGTTCTGATCTGACTCCGCCTTTCTCCTACCTGTGCTCTGATTTTCCCCTCCTACTTTTCCTGTGGTGCCTGTCATGGGCCAAAACAGCTGCTTTATTTAAAGATTGATATTCACAGCATACAGAAAGACATTCCACATCACATTCCATGAATACATATGATGTACTTCAATCATATTCATTTCCTCCATTACTCTTATTTCTTCTCTGCCTCTCCCCTTTTCCTTTCTTCTTTTCTTTCCCAGTGTCCAGTAACCATCTACTCATCCCCGCCCTGTTAAAACTGTATTTAGGTACTACAACAAAATAACAGTGTTTAAGAAACATGGCATTAAGGACTTTCTAGTTACCATATTAAAGCATGCACATTCCTCTCACCATCTTTTAATATCGAAGGATGTAGCAAACAGTGCTCTGATTGGGCAATGTAGCATTAGTGAGATATGAAAGAACTTAGCTCTGACTTTCCTCTGTCCCCACCACACTGCTGCCAGGCTGTTCAGTTTTCCTGCCATCATGTTTTCCATTCTTCTATCTACTTCCCTTTTTATGACTGTTTTATAGACTTCTCTTTGCCCTTCAGCTGACCATACTACATACCAGTTGAACCAGGATAATTGTTTTTAATCTTCCACTGAAGTATATCCTCATTACTCAAGTTACCAAGATCAATAATGACAGAAATGGTATTTATAAAAACCTTCACACCAAATATTACAACAAGCTTTTTATATGCATCATTTTATTTCATGTTTATGTCATTCATCAGATTCACAATATATTCTTACTCAGCTTGTGCAAATTGACATTGTGTTCCTTCTTCTATCTAGCAACTAAGCTTATTTAAAGTCGGTAATGATGAGGTTGTGATTTATTTGTCTTTGAAGTTCGCAGTACAAAGAATTTAGTGCCAAACACTACATTGGTATCAGAAAACAATACAGTAAATGATTTAATGAAGTGATAAATCAATGGTAAGTGCTCGCCTGAGAATTCAGATTCAGAGGACGTCTGAACTGATTACCATTTGGATCATGGATGTTGATTCAATTGATCATCTTAATGTCAGGTCAAGTTCATTTTATGTGGTTTCTTTTCACACCTGTATTCAGTATTCAGTTTATAAAGCATTTCAGGATGTTTGCACATATCTCCATCTTTGTATTTGACCTTATGCTTCATTACTCTGCTCTTTTTTTTTTTTTTGAAACCTCCTATTATGTGTTATAAATTCAGCATGGTCATGAAGCATGAAAATTGAAAGAAACAAAATTTAACATTTATGAAGGCAAATGTCCTAAAAACATGATGGTAACAATATATTAGGATGATCTGATGAAGATAACTTATACGCTGTGCATGTAGGCATATTATAAATGAAGTTTAAGTTGAGAGAAATAAAGCTACACTTTTATACTCGTTTGCTACTCCTCTTTTAGTCTGCAAGAAAAGCCCTCTTACTTGAACTACCAAATTACTATAATTATTGTATGTTATTACTATTATTAGACATATATTATTTATTTTTAAGTTTTTAATATTTATCTAAATGTCATTCAATTTAGTTTCATGGTGCGTTTTTTATTTTCTTGGAATCTCTCCACATCCTTTTTTAAATTGTCATATAACCTGAAGTAAACTTCTAAAACATAACTTTCCTATATCAGAGGCAATTACAATACATATTTTTCAAACTATTGTTTGTTGTTTACTTGGCATTGAAGAAAGTATTTAATCTGTGCTAGAATATGAAGTTAATAGACTGTGTGTGTGTGTGTGTGTGTGTGTGTGTGTGTGTGTGTGTGTGTGTAAATACGCATCTACTGGAAATTGTTAAAATTTAGTTTTGAAAAATATCCTAATGAAATATTCTATAGAATAGATCTAACTCAGTTGAACAGGTGATACACCTTTCAGCACTTACAAAGAACACAGAAACATTAATCATTGTCTTAACTTTCTGTAACTGTGGTAAAGTAGTCCAACAAATGCAAGATTTCAAAGTTCTTAACCTTATCTCACATGGTTCAACATGTAAAGTAGGGGATCTGAATGTGCTCTGCACAATTAATCATAACCTACTGTTGCATAAATAGTGTCAATAGTATTATGCATAGTAAAATGGTAAAAGAATTCACAAATCCTAGATGCCATAGGTCAATTCTTCTTCCAGTTCAACCTTGTGTTGATAGAATTTATTGTACTTCCTTAGAGAAAAGTGGATATTGATTAGAGTTTAATGATTAGGAGCAAAGTGCCAAAGAGACCAGTTAACATATCAGGATTTCACAATTCCCAGAGGAGATAGGAAAGTCATGTAATCTGATCCTTAGAGCACATATGAAGAGTAGTCCAATTGAAGTCATTTGGATTTATATTTCTTTTCCTTTAAGAAAAACTATAGCAAATGAAAATGCCTAAGTTTACTAGAATTGCTCCATTTGAATACTTCCATATTGTGTTACTGTTCCAGTGTTTATTGCAGAGAAAAAAATAATTGTAAGCATGAACAAATAGTGGCACTCTTATCCTGATTTATGTGCAATACTAACCTATAGACCTATTTACATCATTGTCATACTGTAGAATTTTTTATAACTAGTAAATGAAAGTTGCATTGAACTTTGTGAACCAAAGATATCCAACTTGGTGACAGTCACTGACAACAAATCGGCATTGTCTTAGTTTTATGAAGTATGGTCAGAAATACTCCTTGTAATTCAATATTAGGTTATAAGTAGACAGCAACAGATAATAACCTAATTTTCTGAATAGAAATTTAATGGTTAAGCAAGTAAGATGTGTTCAGAGAAAATAAATTTTAAAACAATTCTAAATGAGGATCTTAGATATGCTTAAATCCATTACTTAAGAGAGGAGGAAGAAAATAATGAAAAGAGGCGGAGCCCCAATAGAATGATCTCCATTCATGTAGTTAAAATTCCTACAAGTGTCTCCCCGCACCTGAATTCATTTTACCTGAACTTCCAGAACAGAAATTCAATAGATAGTGACATCATCTCTTAAGAAGTTATTGACTTAAGTAAATAATACACCTGATTACTGTCAGAACTGGGAATAGAATCTTTGGTTCGATGACACTCTTTACTTTATGTTGTCAACGTACATGAAACATTTAAATATATAAGTCAATATAAAATGACTTTCCAAAGTCATTATATGAAATCCACTCTGCATCTTCACTGTAGATTCCAAAGGATATAAATATGGGAAACAAGAACGGCAGCTCTTTGAGCAAGGGAAACAAGAATATACTGATTGACAAAGAGGAACTATCTCTCACCACATTCAGAAGGGAGTTGGCATACATTAGATATTTGCAGAAGCCAACTGCAAGAACACCAGTTAGGCATTTTCCCTGCTACCATATATTAGAAACTTCTTTAGATGTGAATAATATTTTTTTACTTTATCTTTTAATTTTTCTCAATATGTCTTAATGTATTAAAAGGACTTCAGTTGTTTTATTCCTTTGATACAGTTAATTTAAACATAATTCTCTTGCCTACATAATATTTTCTTTCATAGGTTAAAACTTCAAGGCTGTTTTATTCATCCTAGATTATGCAAAGGCATGCTTATGCCAGGGTCATTTGCCATTTGCTGTTGATACTCAGTAAACAAGAAGATTGAATTGTAGATACAAGCAAGTGCCCCAAATAAAACACACTTAGAAATTTCTTGCCTTGCATATAATTTTTATCCTGTTATAATCTATTGTGCTCCATTTATTCTTTTATATCATTATTGAAAAATGAACATAATTGAATGCTTTTAACATTTCATTTACCCAAAGTTAATATAATTCTAACAAAGAAAATAATCCACACCATTAAGATGAATATATTAATATGATAGGCAAAAATGTATTATATTAGTAAATGATGTTATCTTGTCAGATAATGGAAAATAAGATGAATGATCTGGAGAGATTAAATCATATCAAAGCTTCCCCAGTGTATTCACCTCCCTACATGTCTTGTTTTACCATACAAACATAAAGGGAAACAGATAGACTGTCTATAATTACTCTAACAATAGTTTTCCCATGTTTTCTGTGGGTGTGCACGCATTTGTATAAGTGTGTTTACATGTGGGTTCATAGTGTGGTTCTATATGTGGAGGGTAGAATTTGACGGTGGATGTCTTGCTGGATCATTCTCCATTATATTTATTGAGGTAAGATCTCTCAATATATAGCTAATCTGGATAGCCACTTTGCTCATTTGGTACCCTATCTTTGCCTTACAAGGATTAGAAACACAAGTGAACTGTCACCCATTTAGAATTCACTGGGGTTGTAGGGATCTAAACTTCATTCTTAGACTTGCAAGTGTTTTTACTCTAACCCTTTAATATTATATTTACTTCAGTTCTTCCTTCCCTTTTTTCCATCTCAAAACTCCCTTATACTCCTCCATTCTTTCAAATCATAGCTTTCTATTTTCACTTATTATTGCTATATCTATATATATACATGTATATATATGCACATATATATTTATATACATAAATATACATTGCTCAGTTCCCATAATGTTACCTGTATGTAAGTTTGGGGGGTTGATCATTTAGTACTGGATAACCAATTGGTATGTTCTTTCTGGGGAAACTATTCCTCCCACAGTTAGAATTCCTTAGTCACCGTAGTACTGTGTGGGCTCCCCTCTCTATTACATATAGTAATTTTTAATGCTCTGTAATCTTCCATTTCTTACTTCTCAGAGTTGCTCCAAATCGTCAATAGCCCTGCATATTTATTAAGTAATCTATGGTATACTCACAACTAACACCACTTCAATATATACTACAGTAGCTCCTATGTCGACAGAGATACACAAAGAGCACTTTGCAGCTAACAGATACTTTTCTGCTGCCTCTAGTACCAGAATCATCAAATCCCAGCAAGCATGTGTGGATATAATTTTTTAAAATGAAAGAAAGAAATAGAGAGAGAGAGAGAGAGAGAGAGAGAGAGAGAGAGAGAGAGAGAGAGGAAGGAAGGAAAGAAAGAAAGGAAGGAAGGAAGGAAGGAAGGAAGGAAGAAAGAAAGAAAGAAAGAAAGAAAGAAAGAAAGAAAGAAAGAAAGAAAAGAAAGAAAGAAGAAAGAAAGAAAAGAAAGAGAAACAGAGAAAAGAAACCTCAACTATTAGCTAGTTAGCTACAACTTCCTAAAAAAAAAAAAAAAAAAATGGTAGCAATCATTTGTTCCTAGATTGGATTCTTTTATTTTCTTTTGGGATTACCAGAGATTGATTGAAACTACAGCCTTGTACATGTTAGACAGGCACTCTATCACTGAGCTATGCCCCAAGCCCTGGCTTTCTTTCCCCCAAAGAATTAGTACTAGATATTAATAGCTATAAATACTGAACATAGTTTTCTTTCCTACTATTAGGCATCTCTGCATTATTCTATCCTTCCTGGAACCTGACCCTGGAGTGCAGTTTAACTCATCACATTCTGGTCCCACCTAATAAAAATCCTCAAGAAATTCTTTACTGGCTTTAGCCTGTTATTTCAATGCCGTTACTAATTTATAAGTTCCAAAAAGGAGGTTCTGTAATGAAATTGTTCTTTTCCCAAAGTTTATTTGTATGCTTATAAATTTTTAGAGGCAAATAATGGCAGTGGGGAATGTTATTACCAAAATTATTTCCCAGAAAGTTTATTTAAGTGTCTAGTCTCTTCCACGTCGCATAGCACTCTGTTGCAGTATTCTTCCAGGATAAAGCAAATTTTTCTCTTTACATCTATTAAACTCAAAAGAGATGACTTGGTTGCTATTTTCTGCCACATAAATATTGTTTAAAATGAGTTACCGTTCTATTTTAAGAAATAAAAAAAACTTAATTTAAATGGCATTTTTAACTTAAGAATTATTTTTTGAAATTTTGTTTTTTTTTCCAATTCTCATGAGTAATACTCTAAACAAGTCATTTAAGAAAAATGGAAGAAAGAAAGGAATAAAGAAAGAAAGAGTTGGCTTCTATCCACATTCCTAATGGGTACAAAAAATTACTTTCATATATTTCTGTATTTGATTTGTACTAAAGTCTACAATCTATTGGACTGATTGTATTCAAATTCACAGTTTATGTTCAAATTGTAGGGTTATTAATTTCTTACATATTCAAGCATTTACATTGTTACCTAATTGCATGGTTTAATTAACCATTTCACAATACATTTCAGTTTGGTTTAAAAAGTGGAGACAAGGCATTATGTAAAATTTATCTCTTACTACTATTAATACTTAGATATTCTGATAATTCTATGAGACGGAGAAAATGCATTTTAGCTTGTTAAATATTTCAGCTTGTAGAATGTTGAATAAATTGAAAATATTTAGATTTATTTATTTCCCAGGAATAATATCATCATTGGTGACTGTTTTAGAAGATAATGTGAAATAGTAGTTTGCATTAACCAGGATAAAACGACAGCTCATGCAATTTGAAGTCTTTCTGTCAGCAACCACTTATTTATTTAATTATACAATATCATATGCTTATTTTTATCAGTAGCATTGAATAGTTTAAAATAGTTTAAAGTTACTGTGTATGTGTTTTATAAGCATCCAGTCAATATATAAATAAAACTATAAACAAATCAACCTCAGTGCCACCACTCAAGGGTAATTATATCTAGATATATATTTGAAAACTAGTTAAGTAACTATATAGTCATAAAATTTTAAATGAGCTCACATCATATGCAACTATAGTCAGAAAAGTAAGGTATCAAAACTATTTTTGCTGGGTGTGGGTGACATGTGCCTTTAATCCAAGCAGTTGAAAGGCAAAACCAGGTGAATCTCTGGGTTTGAGGCTAACCTAGTCTACAGACTGAGTTTCAGGATAGTCAGAGTTATATATAGAGAACTTGTCTTAACAAACAAATAAAAAAATAATCAACAATACTCTTTAGTTCGAGCTTATATTAGCTTCACTCTGGGAGAAAAACAGCTATTAGAAAAATCTAAAAGTTAAATACAACTACAGACTCTTATAAATGCAGGCACAAAAATTCTAAACAAAACTGTATAGTAACTGACTGGGTTAATATATGAAAATAGTAATCTGATATTATATAGACTATCTTCAGAACACAAAGTTGATTTAGCACTAAACATCAAGCAATCTAATTCATTATGTTAGGAAACTAACAATTTATTTCTTAGTTTTTATTTACATATTTTCCAATAAATCACTTTTACCATTGTTTAGAAATAAAACAACACTTGTTAAGAAAGAGCTATAGGATAAGAACTTGATACCACATACCTAAGGTTGGCATCGTGTTCCATGACACAAGGCCAGGTGGTATCCTTATGAGATAGAGCACAGCAAGGATACCTGGCGTATCTACTCATCAGCGTACCAGATGGTCTAAATAGTAAAGCAAGAAAGTGAAGTGAAGAGCATCCTTATTGAAAGAAGTGAATCAAATTATCTAAATTTATTCGATGGGATCATCTAACGAAAAATATAATCTACAAAAATAAAGGATCACTTTGCAAAAATTACTTGTGATTCAGCATATGAACTAGAATAATGGAAATTAGAAGATAACAGTATTCAATCACATTAAAAATATGATGCTTTGTGAGCAATAGAAAATGTGAAGACTCATAAAATGACTGCTATAAAATTTCACTAAAATTAAGAGATATATGGGATTAAATATAGAATGATTCAACATAGTAAGCAATATACATTTCAAAAAGCATACAAAAGTTTTCACATGCTTTATAATGAGGAAATTAAAAATGTAATTTTGAGGAAATTGAAAATATTCGAGGACATAGATATCTTTGATTTATATAGTGAAGGCTTAATTTTTAAATGATTATAGAAATTTAGGATTAATCCAAGATCCCAGCAGTCCCTCTTGAAGAGGGCTGGCCACTCCCTGTTCAGGAGCCTGGGACCCTGGATAAGTATCTTCTGACCTGATCAGCTGACACCTGAATCCCACCACAATATACCACACAGGATTATACACATATCAAAACTTTGTATGATATCCCTTTGAATATGTAATATTTTTACAATTTTATTTATTGGAAAAAATAAAAATTAAATTCTTAATTTGATCTACAGATTTTAAAACATTTATTTCAAAAAAGCCATAACTTGGAGAGTAAGAATTTTATAAAAATTGGCACTCTTGTTCTAAACTTTTTATGGAAATAAAAAGGAACAAAAAACAGAAAAAAATTGAAAGCGAAACAACAAAGCAAGATCATTAACGCTGGTTGATCTTTCAGCTTACTATAGAGGTCAACACATGGTATTTGCATGCAATTGTGAACTACAGTGAGATGAATTGAATCCTGGGTTTGTCCATCAAGATTTTAAGTTACAAAAAAGAAAAAAAAACTAATAGAATTTCCAAACTGGTAGTTGGAAAGACTAAATGTTCAATAGGACAAGTGAGACTGATACATACTTAGAAAACTGATTATCTCCTAAGATGTCAACTAAATTATCTTAAATAGCTTTTTAAATAAATTGTGCCTTGGCTGTGGCCCTTCCTCATGCTTAAAAGTGATTTTGGAACAAAACTTTTAACTATATAACTAAATATAATAATTTTATTTTACTTCATTAGTTTTAAATTGTCTGTAATTAAACTATTGAGTGTCTTTTTATTTCTGTTTTTGAGACAGGGTCTCTCACTGTTTTTGGTATTTGCCAGGTTTGCTAGAGAAGCCACCCAGTGAGTGTCATGGATCAGCCAGTCCCCACCAGACTCCTCCAGCTGCAGGAGTCACACTGCCTACCATTAATACCTGCCAATTTTTACATAGGTTCTGGACACTAAACTCAAGACCTGAAAAGATTTTCTGATGGAATTATCTCTGAACACCCAGTGTTGATGAAATTGAATTTGCCATTTCTTTCTTTTGATGGCTGATTTGGACATTCTGTATAAAAAATCCACAATTTTAATTTGTTTTCTGCAAGTTGTATAGTTCCATATTTAACAGCTCATAAAACACAATCCATAAAGAAAAGATAAACTAGTGTAGAATAATGCCCACAAACATCCATTCTTTGAAACGTACAAATTTAAATAAAATAAGCTTCTGAGTAAGAGAATATTTAAAAATCATATATAAATAATTTCAAAGTTCTATGATAGAAAAGCAATAACCATATAGATAACTCACTATAAACTGTGTGTACATCAGGAAAAAAACATTAGAACTAAAACTGAATATCATTGCTCAAACATTAGAAAAGCTATGCTGTACATGCTGGTCATGCCAAGTGCTACAAGTTGTGAGTGGTAGCATTTGTCTGCTCTGTAGCTAACAAATAAATAGTTACATTACTAAAACAATTTATATCCACTTACCTTTATAGAATAACCATTTCTCTTCTAGTTTTTTTTTTTACTTGAGAAATTTTTTTACTTATGAGTAAAAATAAGAAATAATAGTTAATCTCATTTATTATAGATTCTGGAACAGAACAACTACATGGTGAAAAGCATTGTTTTCTTTTTTGACAAGAGAGAGGGTAGAAGGTTGATGAACATGGTTCTCTGCCTTACACACACACATGCACAGACACACATAAACACTATTACACTTAGTAGTAATTACATAGAAAGTAGGCACTTTCTATGAAAGTATGTACTACATATTTACCATCACAACTACTAGGATACATTCCTAAGCAAATTGCTAAGTGCCCACAATAGCTAAAACATCAACCAAAATACATCGTTAGCACTGAAATTCATTACTCTCTAATAGGCACTAGTGGTGATGGTTCTATTATATGTCATCCTGTATAAATGTATTATTTTAAGGAAAAGATTATGTTGTGGGTACTATTTAGTGTTATTTATTCAAATGACAACCTCAGGACTATTTGGTTTTCATAATGAGTAGTATTTGGCCTCCTGATTTACTATTTATATTCTGATGTAAAAAATGCATTTCCATTTTTTTGTGTGCAGACACACCCTGAATGAGTTAGTCTTTCAATCACTTCAGTAACTCAGTTTTCAGTCATGTGTGGTTTGTTCTAAGTTTCTGATATATTCATTTTCATCTTGGTTGTTTTAGTAATCAAATTGTTTATTGGGCTCAATTTCTTTTTTCATCCTGTTGTGTGATTTTAACTGCTTATCTATTAATACCTATTTTTATAGAACTCAATTTCCTTTTAAGATATGCTACTATATAAATCACTAATAAAATTCCTTCCATTTTTTGAGTCATGCTTTTTTACTCAGCTGAATTTATTGTTCACATTTGCATACTGTATTCCATTCTTCCTCGTAAAATCTTCGCTCATTTTTATTTCATTCTGGTTGCATAATTGATGTGATTTTTTTTTGTTTCATCTTGTCCCTGAACTTGGCAAGTCGGAGTAGACAATTTTTTTTTTTTTTTTATGACACACAGTATTGACTTCTACTTTTTGGAACCAAATAATTTAAGCATGTTAACAATGTGGATGGATAAATTTCTATTTTAGTCTCACTTAAAATATCTGGAAAGGCTAACCAATTTACTTTAGAATTCACAATAAAACATGTATGCTATATTCAGATATAACATTAACTATGCTACTTTAATGGCTCAAAGAACACTTGGACTTTACATGCTATTTTCTTCCATTTGTTAGCACCTGGAAGATTATCCATGAAAAGTCAGACCCAAAAATTTCAGCTTTTTTAGAAACCAAGAAGAACACAAGGCTAGAAGTCTAAGAAATTAAGTCTATTTCAAGATCTGTTGCTAACTCATTTGTTATCTCAAGCAATTCACCATTATTTTTGAACTTGGAAATTGTAGAGACCTAGAAGATCTAGAAAACATTACTTATTCTAATATTCTGTAAATATTGTTCATCATTTTCAGAAGTTATTTGGGAGACAAAGTCAGTACCCCTTCTTCTTAAAAAAAAAACCTGTCATTTAAATATTATGATAAAAGAGCTGATAACAATCTTTTCAGCATTATAATGCACATAGCTCCTACCTACATTGTACTTTATTATTATATACTCATAACTGCATGGAGTCTGGTCAAGAAGATGTTTTCATTGGAACATGTTTTCAACTCAAACTATCTATACTTCAGCTTCCTTATATGTTAGACACAACAGTGTCTAAGTCACAGCATTATGAGAGTGCAAAATACCAAGAATAGAGTAAGGATCACCTAAAGGGAAACCATAACTTGTGTATAACTTTATAGATCTAATAATTTAGTTATTTTAATGAATATAATTAAAATTGTTTTTAAGGAAGAATAACTAAATAGTGTAAAGAGTAAGTTTCTTAGAGAAGTTTGTAGCAAACAGGAACCATAGTGGTGTTCCAGTCTAGGTGTTTCTCATTTGTCATCATCATTAAGCTCTAGCCATTATGTCTAATGAGTATGAATCCCCCTTGTACAACTCAGCCACCTCTCTACAACTGTGTACAGGAAAGAAAGGCGTATGACCTTGAACTTCCTCATTTATTTGGTGTATATCCCTGTATATCATTTATCAGCTATCTCCATCACCTTAAATATTTGTCAAGATGACCAAATATTTAAGAAGAGATTTGATGCAAAGTAAAATGAACAAAGATGGTTTCTCTATTTTGATTCTGAAGCTGACAGAAAAATAAAGTTAAGGTTTTCTTCTCCTCTCTTGATCTGCACCAATGCGATACTTAAAGTATTCAAGTAATGGTGGGTTTGTACTTATTTAATCATTCTTATAAGAATAAATTCTCCATCTTGAAAATGCCTAGATCATATATTACAGAGCAAATAACAGTAAAGGATTTTTAGACTCCTTTATATGGAAAAATACATGGTTTCTTTCTGAAACATTGTCCCAAAATTCATTAGTACCTGCACTTTTGTAAAACCTTCCTAAACACATAGAATAAACTTGTCAAAGAGAAAGTAAGTATTTTCATGTTCTTATGATATCAGTGATTATAAAAATCAGATTTCTGCTGCATTAATCTTGAAACTTGCTGTACTAAGTATTTCAGTATAAAATGTATTTGAAATATTTATTTAGCTTTTGGTACAATAAGGCATTGTCTTCTTAGCACTTCATTTTATAGTTCAATAAAATTTCAGGCTGCCTTATCTTTAATTTTAAAAGATGGAAACTTCTAGAGCTAGAAAGTAAAGATGAGGCAATGATGATCAGCATATGCTAAAATGTTTATCTTTCTCTATATTCAATTCTGCATATCTGTTATATTTTATTGATTAATTGACAATTGATCTAGTAAATGGTAGATTATTTCCTTTTGTAAAGCTCAGCTTCCTCAAATCTCCCCTATGGAACAATTTGTATCAGATGAACTCAACATAATACAGGACAATAGAGAACAATGCTGCCTGTAAAGGTGTCACCATTGCATGTTTTAATCACCTTCAAACAATACAAAACAACCCATCAAATAAAAAAGAGTAAGTGGTATCACATACAAATTTCATTAGTGATGGTGCAGAGTAGATTGTTTCCATCTATTATTTACAGCTGATAAGGAGAACCTTGCTCTACCTTTTGACAAGTTTAATAAATGGTTTTTATTTTCATTTTGCAAAGTATGGGTACACTAAAAAATAACTTTGTGTGAATACCTCATCTCCCATGGGATTTTCTCATTTTATAACTCAAATTTAATAACTTATGCCTTTTACATATCTTTGTGCATTTTAAAATACAGAACAGCTTGACATTACTCATGGAGTTTAAGATTAGCACAAATCTATGCAATATTTATGTGTGTGTGTGTGTGTGTGTGTGTGTGTGTGTGTGTGTGTGTGTGTGTATTATTCAGCCTTATTAAGCTTACCCAGTTTAATAAACCTTTTCTATGAAAATTCTTTGTTTAATCTGTACTTCATTTTTAATTGGATTATTTGGTATTTTGAAGTCTAGTTCCTTAAGGTCTTTATATATTTTAGAGCTCAGTCCTCTGTCAGATGTAGGGTTAGTGAAGAACTTTTCCTATTATGTAGGCTGCCATTTTGTCTTATTGACCATGTCCTTTGCCTTACAGAAGATTTTCAGTTTCAGGAGGTCCCATTTATTAATTGTTGCTTTCAGTGTCTGTGCTACTGGTATTATATTTAGAAATGTTTCCCTGTGTCAATGGGTTAAAGGCTATTTCTTACTTTTTCTTCTACCAGGTTCATTGTTAATGAATTTATGTTGAGGTCTTTGGTCCATTTGGAGTTGTATTTGTCCAGGGTGATAGATATGCATCCATTGCATTCTTCTACATACCATAATCCAGTCATGCCAAAACCATTTATTGAAGATGCTTTTTTTCCCATTGTATATTTTTTGGCTTTTGTCAAAATTGGATGTTTATAGTTGTGTGGATCAATGTCAGGCTCTTCAATTCGATTCCATTGATTCACATGTCTATTTTTATGCCAATATCAAACTGTTCATATTACTAGGGCTCTATAGGGATCTTCAAGTCAGGGATGGTGATGCCTTCAGAAGTTCCTTTATTGTACATAGTTTTGGCAATCCTGGAATTTTTGTTACTCTATATGAAGTTGGGTATTCTGTCAAAGTCTATGATGAAATATGTTGAGATTTTGAAGGGATTGCATTGAATATGTAGATTGCTTTTGGTAAGATTGCCATTTTTACTATGACAATACTATCTATCCAAGAGCACAGATCTTTCCATTTTCTAACATCTTCTTCAGTTTCTTTCTTCAATGACTTAGAGTTCTTGTCATACAGCTCTGTCACTTGCTTGGTGAGAGTTATTCTCAGATATCTTATATTATCTGTGGCTATTATAAAGGATGATGTTTCTCTGATTTCTTTATCAGCCCATTTGTCATTTGTAAATAGAAGGGCTTTTGGCTTTTTTGAGTTAATCTTGTATTCTACACATTGCTAAAGATGAATAAACCTTTTTTCAATGCATATTATTGCATAACTATAATATTTGTTAAATTCCCTCTTGAGTTCTTTTTTTCCTACTGACTTGATACTTCTACATCTCATACATACAGAAATCATTTCCTACAACTCCTACTGCATGGCATTTCACTTTTCTTATTGAGAGTTCCACCACTCCAACTTAAAAAAAGTTTCTACTACTTAGAGGGCTCTGTTAATATAGCATTATTCCTTTCCTGGTTTCCATTTCTATATAGTTCCCACTTGATTCAGACTTTTTATCAAATATTCAGTAGAATTTATTGAAAATAATTAAATATCTTGAAAAAATGTTAAAGAAGCAATATACACAATATGTTAAAATGTCGCCCTCTCAATTTGTTGTACTTCCACAAAGTTTAATTTATGATGATGGGATATGTCACTTTTATAAAATTGCTGACTTTACATCCATTCCTTTAGAATGCAGCATCAGCAGTAATCCTAATAAACATCATGCAAGTTTTATATTCTTTTTGCATCTTATAAGAATAGAACAACTTTAGTAACATGGATTCACTGATTTTGGTTGTACAACGTACTTCTCCACTGTATGAGGTTATCACTCAGAATCCATATATTTATAAACTTATGTTTAGCAACAGCTAGGACAGAGGAGGAAGAAAGCTCATTTTACTCAAGCTCCATTTAAAATGAGGAATGGTTAAACGATGGTGTTGTTTTGTTTTTGTTTTGTGGGAAAGAAGCCCTCAGTATTTTCTCCATTGGGAAGTACTATAGGAGTGGACTCCCCTAAGCACTATCTAAATAGTATCCCCAGATATCTTTTCATGTCTCCTTGCTAATATTCTTAAATCCTAACCAGTTTTTTGTAAAGTTTTCAATACATTCTGCTCTTGTTTCTAACCATTTATTATCTATTGGGTGGATATGGGAAGGAGAGGGGAAAAAGAGAGAGAAAGAGAGGAAGGCAGAAGGAAGAAAGGGAGGAAAAAGGAAGGAAGGGGGGAGTAAAAAAGGAAGGAAGGAAAAACAAAGAAAGGCCGGAATGAAGGAAGGGGAAGAGCATTGTTTTTCCAAAGGTTATTGGCAGAGGTCCCAGAGAGCTAATACTGGCATCCTATATCCTATAAGGAAGTCAGTTGCCAAACCTGCACTGTAAAGAACATGTTCATCTGGAAAATCCACTTAATTTCTAGCCATTTTTCTTTTTTAAAAAAATGGTAATAGGAACTGGAAACCTCAGACATTGTGCTACCTATGTAAGTAATCTGCCACACAGCTATGCTCCCAACCTCCTATATCTTAAAATGATCATAATTCACAGTATAACAAATGCATTCTTCACTGCCAAAAAAATCCACAGTTCACTTGATGAAGGCTACAGTCCTGTGACAGAGCTAGGTCTTGACAGCCTGAAAATTCAATCCTATGAGCTCTGGTCAAGCTCTAAAAGCATTTGCAACAGGTTTCTGTAAATCTTGAGACATTTTATTGGCAGAAAATTTCTCCTGCTAGCTTTCTGTCTTCTCATCATTCCTGAGGTATTTGAAGATGCTATCCCTGATTGTTAGATTTACTTGGAATTCACAGCTATGAAACCAGAGAGCATTCAGTAAACTCATTTATTTAAGTATGTTTTTAAAAGCTGCCAAATTTTTCCTCATCTGAAAGCATCTCTGATAATGATATATTTCACATATGTTTATGGAGAAACCATGTGGTACTCACCACCAGCATGCCCTGTTTAAATATACATACACTCATGTGTTCAGCTCTTGTCTCATCTAGTCTGACAAGATGCTGGTTGGTACTCATTCTGCATATGAACTGATACCCACAGAATAGCCTCTGAAATCTCAACAAGTTTGGCTTTTGAATACTTCTTTGGCATAACAGAAAGCAGGTGGGAAATATTAAAAATGCTACCTAAGATTATTCCTGAAAACCAGGCTTGAAGAATTTTTCAGTGTATTTGGTGTGTGGAATTTAGGCTTGATATAAAACAGTAATATCCAGAAGCTTGTAAAAGGCAGACACACAAGAACCTATTTAAACTACCAATTAAGACAAAGAATATCTCAAGTTAGAATACAAGCCTTTGTCACTGTTTGTAACAGACATTGGCTTGGTAGCCTGCAGACAAGAATTCAATAGAATAAAATGTGAGCATGCAAATAGAGATAATGTTTTGTTGCTTTAAATGAATGTGTTTCTTGATTTTCCAAGTCCCTTTAATAGACAGATAGTCGGGATTCTGTAGTTTAACCTAGAGCCAGTCAGGAATCAAACCTCACTTCTATCATTTCGAAAACATGGGGTTTTCTCTGTATTATATTTGATAAATATTTAAGTGACCATTTCAAATATGGAGGTTTTATATGTAAGCTTAATTTTAGGATTTTCTGTTTCAAAGTTTTTTGGTTTTTTTTGTTTGTTTGTTTGTTTGTTTGTTTTTTCCCAATCTGGTTGTAGTTCAAGGAACAGGAAGAGACACATGTGGAACAAGCAGTACCTCACTGAACTGTCTGTTAATCTGTACTTTAGTTAATGTTAGTTATTAAGTTTTTGTTCTGAATTTCTGTCTCCATATATTTGAGCATTTGAGTCTGTTAGTGTGTGCATGCCAGTGCTTCTCTGTGTGTGTGTGTTAGTGTGTGTGTGGGTGTGCATGTGTGTGCACACGTGCACAACATGTATTAGTGTTTTTCATTTATTTCATGAACATCTAAGCACTCTGCCTAAGAGTTAGCACCACAACAGCAAAAAACACGGACCGTATACCTGCCACATTTATGGCTCCACAATGATGGACAAACACACCTCCATACTACTCAGAGGATTGGGGATTAATTAGAAAATTTTAGAACATTGCTTGAAAACTATTATTTTGACGTTTCAGAGCATAAAAATGAAAATATATGAAGTTAGCCAAAAGGAGAGATGCATGCAGTACAATTTGCTAGAGTTCCAAACTTGAGACCTCAATTGTTCTTGCTAAAGAATTAGGGTGTGTCATCTATCAATGTTAATTGTGAAATTATGAAGAGTAGTGTCAATCAATAAAACCTCTAAAGTCTATATTTGGGGATTTAATTGAAATTCCAGTACATAAACTATTATCCTAGCTGAAATAGGACTTCGGGTGGACAGATAGATTGCCACCCAAAAGGTGTACCCTAAATAGCTTGGTTAATCTTTTTTGTGACTAACTCTTACCCCATATCATGTAGCTGATCTATGTGGCATGCCATATTTCAACCTAAATGTACTTAGTTTGGCCATATCCCACTAGAATAAAACCATTTTGAATAAAAATAGAGATACTATTTTTATCTTATAGATTCCCACCCAGAGATGAAACATCCTTGAGAAGAGCTAGTTCATCTTTAGGTAGCTTTTTGAAGTAGAAAGATAAAAAAAAAAAGAACTGAAAAGACAGAAGGATAAATATATACATATATATATATATATATATATATATATATATATATATATAGTAAGGTTATATTATATTAGAATATAAGATGATATGGAACAAAGCAGGAGTTATGTAAAATTTATATGGTGTTTTATTATCAGTGCTTTAAATGCACAAGGTTTTGAATCAGTCATTCAGTAGCATGTATTGAATACCAAACAGAATAATGAAGGGGAATATGGGAATGCAAATGTTGATGTAAGGGCAGATAGTGTCTATTTGGTTTTTATAATTCCTGTCTTGGAGGAGATAGGCAGGATGTGCCGTGTTTAGTAAGTGATTCTGTTTTAGGAAACTAGTGTAATTCTTTTAGTGCTCTTGTAACCCTCTTTACATTTTCTTTGTAATTTGTTGACATCTTTTCTTCATCATACCTTCATTACTAGTTTATAAAGTGGCTATTTTTTTGTAAATATGTAAGCTGTTATGTTTCTGCTAGAGTATTCATAGTGAACTTACAGATAAAGGGAAGTTTAAATTGAATAATTGTAGCCATCAGGGGGAAAGTCCATAGAGATTTAAAACATTGGGCAGATGCTTTCACATTCATTTCACTTTGTCAGTATTAAATGACGTGTAAGTGATTATGTTTAGAAAGGCTATCACTGTGTTAATCAGCTTTGTGTGGGTCTTTGGAATCATCAGAACAGTTATGAAAGCTATTTTTGATTTTGATTGAATTTTATAAGGATGAGAACAAAATTCAGTTCCCTTCTATGTCAAAGATGAAACAACCTACATAGTTATACTTAATAAATAGAAGCTTTTATTGCAGTAAAAAATAAGTTCTATCAACTGAATATTAAGGCTTCTATGCAACTTCTGTGAAAAATGCATCAATCAATGCTCAGAAAGTTATGAAAGCATTTTTTTCAAGAATGAAAAGTATTTTACATATGGTAATTTACATAATCTACTCGGTGGAAAGGACCTGTTGCTATTACAATGTGTATATTGCTAACTAAATATCAGTAGCAAACCCATAATAATCAAAATTATTATAGTATTTGCACCCTCTACATTCACAAGAGTTAAAATCTACCATCTACTTATTTTTTTAATGAAATATACATGAATTACTTCTGGTAATTTTACTAAACTTCTATTTATACTTTTACTTTTGAATAAAAGAAATTTAATCTCATATTTTAATAACATCTGTCAGCTTTAAGTTACAAATTTCAAGATTGACTTGCATTAGAGCAACCCTTGTGCTCTTCCCTTGCTATCCTTGTGCTCACCTCAACAATTTGAATTATATGAAGATTTCTGAGCACTGTCACTGGAAATAATTTTATCTCCATGGTGTACCCCTCAATTGCTGTTACCAGGTCTTCCTTTTCATATTTTGACAAAAAAATTTAGTTAGGTCGAGGTTTTTTTCAACAAATCATTAAATAGATTAGAAATAAATTGTTCTCCTACAAAAATTACACAACTGCATTTTCTGAGTTCATGAGGAAGAGCTATCCTATACATAAGGCTCTTTTCTGTTTCTTGAGTTTTAGTTAGGATCCAAGATGTCTTACATCGAATGATGTGTTCAGATAGACTGCAATATACTAGTGTATTAAAGGAACATAACAGTTTATGCTCAAATTTAAAGCTTTATAATTTAATATTTCATATCTATTCTCATCCTCAAGAAAGCCTCAGACAAATTAACTGCATTTTGCTTTAAGTGGACAGTGATGAAGTTTTAGAGTTTTTCCTCAGCCATATTCAGGTCTAGGAAAAAAAAAAAAACTATCAATAGAAGCTAAAATAGTTTAGATATCATTCAGTGAAAAAATATTGCTTCTATATGTACATTTAATATGTATCAAATTAACAATTTACTATGAAGGCCAAAATAAACAAATTTATTGCTTTGAATCTTAATATATAAATAAAAAGGTGGAAAGGGGATGAGGAATACCTAAGGCAGTTTCTCAAGTGACATCTGGCAAGTGCTCTCTTAAGAAGAATGACAAGTTAAGATTTAGCTTTCTAAATACTCAGATGAGCATACTACTACTTTTTCTTTTGAAAATAATAACAAAAAAATCTCTTATTTACATTTCAAGATGAATTTAAATAATTCCCAGGAGATGACCTTTCTGTAGTAGAGAATAATGTTGCTATTATGATGCCACTTCCTGGTGTTTTTATTGAAGCCTGTGACATATCTACAGAAATTTAGATAGAAATACAAAAGCAATAAGAGGTGCATTCAAAATGTTAAACATGCTGAGCTGTGTGACCCCCCAAAAACAAGCTAAATATATTAACACTGCTTATCCCAAGGACCAGATGGTAGCTAGAAAAAAATTACAGACCTTAATTCTTAAAATTATAAACCTTAATTCTTAAATTTGCAGTGATAATCCCATAATCCTTTATGATAAAGACTCTTCTGTTCTTTAGAATTTGTGTAAATATCTGGACATGTACACACCTATAACTAATAACTTACAATCTATAGGCTTATAACTTCCTTAGTGATGAGAATGTTAAGCATATTACCACCTTTAACTACATTTATAATAGTTTGAGATGTTTCCCAATGAAATGTGAATTATATTTTTTATCTATATCTTACATCCAAGATCTCTGTTCTTAGTTTCTAAAATGATAGTGCTTTAATTGCAAAAATGGTCATCTTTTGCAACATGATTCCATGTATTACCAGAACCATAAAAACAAACAGAACAGTTGACTTCTTTTGAACTAGTCATCAACCTGACTCAGCACTTTACTTTCATTATATATCTGTACCTGTTACACTTTTTCTTGGCACTTTGGTTTGTTAAAGCATTTTATTGATTTTCAAGAGAATAATTTTGCATACAGCATTTTACAACAAACATTACTGTAAAATCATTTGTCTCTAGTAATTTCATAAAATCCATGTTTTAATTACCAAAATATACAAGCCTGTGGATGTTCCTAATTTTATGGGTTTATAGTCTAGCAGAGATATCTCATGAGACTGGTGCTAGGTTGGATACTTAGAACTTAAAATAAGAGAACACATTGAATTCTTATGTTACATGTTATTTCAGAACAAACCTGTGAATTAGACACTATTATCATCTTTGTTATACAAATGTAAAAACTGAAGTGTAAAGAATGTGAAGTTCATATATGTGAAGAGCACATAGTTAGTAAGAAGTCGATTTAAATCTGAAGGTTCTCAGTAACACCATATCACACTGAGACCTGATATTTTATAGTAGTTGGCCATGAATGAGAAACAAATAATGGTTTTACTATGTACATGAAATTCAGGCTTCAGCTTCACATGCGTAAACAAGATTACATATGAGCAGTGGGGATGTCATTTTCACTAAACTGAGCTGTTGGTCTGCTGACAGCTAAGTTTCCTGTGATGTGGAGTGCTCAATGGTGTTTGTAATAAGTAATGTAGTGGTAGTGTCTGCCACAAGTCCCTTATTCTCCCCAAGTGCTGTTCCCCCATGGTACTGTTACCTCAGGAGTTCACTGGACATGTTTTGAGTAGCTCTGGACAACAGATGACTCATGCTGTTTCTGCCATCACTGTCCTAGCATCATACAATTCTGTTCACAATGAAAAAGGTGCATTGGTGACAGATTGCCACCTGCCAAGATTAAATATGAGATTTTTCATTGTATTTACTCCTTTCTGATTTTTGGGAAGAAGTTATTTCTCCCAGGCATGTGCACATTTCCTTCACAGATGTACTTATATTTCATTGCACTATGGTGACCTGGTAAGTTCTGGAGGGAAGTCTATTTTCTTCAGCATTATTTCTATAAATTTATTTGTTTTAAAGAATGAGTGTATGTTGGTATATGTATACAAGCTGCTGTATGCATGCATGTGCATACAAAGGCCAGAGAATAAAAGTGGTTATCCCACTTGATTGCTTTCTATCTCATTTTTGAGGCAGGATCTGTCATTGAACATGGTTGTCATCCTTTAGCTAGACTGGCTGACCAACAAGCCTTGGGGATGCTCCTGTCTCTGTGCCTGCACATTCATGGTTACAGATCTGTAAAACACACTCAGTTTTATTATTTACATGAGTGCTAAGATCCAGGATCTGTGCCATCTGGTCATTAAAATATTCTTTTATGTTTGCTTGTCTGATTGGTTGGTTTTGGTTTGATGTTTTTTTTAAAGTCATTCTGACATTCTTGATTTTTTTCTAAGAACAATGCAGCTACCTTTATGTTAGCAGGGCTGGGTCTGTGCAATCACCATGGCCAGCATATTGTTATCTGTGAGTCAAGAGGGCAGTTGGTTCAACACAACTCAGTAGCTGGTGTGGACTCAAATTTCAGTTTGATCCCAAGTTTATTCTATTTTAGGCATATTTAACCACAGCACAATGTGATGAAAACTTTCCTAGTGACAATTAACTTAATCCCATGTGCACAGACAAGCTTAAGGCATGACTATGAGTTCTATAGCTTGAACCTTCTATAAATAAGTTCTAAAGATTGACAAATTTACAGTAAGGGTTTTGAGAGAAAGATTCAATGTGGTTTGGCCAATAAGAATAGGGCATATATTACCAGGCTGTTAATCATATCTGTTTCCAGCCTTCTGTAAGGATAACAGCTTATGCATCCCTCCCTTTGAAGAGACAAGCTTGTGTGTGTGTTTAACATTCCTAGTTGTCCCAAGTGTCTGTCTGTAAGCACAAGAACTCTTATTCCTCCCACATCAGAGGACACTTTAGAGAACTAGAACTCTGCTGTCACCAGACACCAGATGAGCAGTTTCCCAATGGCTGACTTTGCAGGCTCTGACTCTGCTTCCTGTTATCTCAGATTATATTAAGTTACTTATGCTCAAATAAGAATTTCTGGCAACAGTACTTTGAGATGTGAAGTCAGAATTATGATACCTTTGATTGATGTTTTTCCTTGAATTCCTCTTTTGGTATCCTTGCTGTGAAGGAAGTACCAATTCTCATAACTCTGTTTCCATTTATTTCACTCTGGTTTCCCATCCACATTGTTAATAACTTACAGAATGTATAGTATGACTCCAACATTTCAAATCTGAACATGTAATAAATCATACAGGAAGAAGAAAAATAATAACCTTTACCCACATTCCTGTAAGATTTTGTTATCTAGCATCATCTTAAAAGCCATTTGTAAGAATATGTCATGAGAATTTTAAAAATGTTCCTACCAAATTATTATCATTATCATCATTTATTCTGTTACTTATTCTGAAATTCTGAGGGTTAAAAATGGGACCTCTTGAACTCTGAGAATGTTCTCTACCCCAGAGCTGTATCAGGGACATTTTTGCTTATTGTTTTCTTGTCCTTTTATTACCTTTTTTATTTTTGAGATTATAATATAATTGAATTATTTTTCTCTTTTCTTGTCTGCTTCCTAACACCCCCATATGCCCCAGTCCAGCAGACCTCAACACTGCACAAAGAACTCCAGGCAACTATGGCATGTTAAGAGTAGGAGAGTCTTCTCTAAGAGAAAACTCGCCAATAGTTAGTCAGTATTAACTGTCAGCTCAGGAAACATATTTATGAGTAACATTATACAAGAGAAAATTATATTTAGAATATATATGTATTCAGAAACATATATTAAATTAATGAAAAAGAAATAATAATTTATTATTTTAAGATAGAGTCTAATTAAATTACCTGGTTGGCTTTAATCTTACTTCCAGTAGCTCAGGCAGCCCTTGACTTGGTCACCCCCTGCCTCAGCTTTAGGAGGATAGAATTAGTGCTACCAGGCCCAGCTCTCTCCTTTTGAGAATGTTTAGTATTGTTGATATCAAATTTCCTAAGTCAGTAATAAGTTTTTTATTATGGAATAAGCAATTTACTTATAATATTTTCAAGGTACAATAGTTTACCGTTCTTATGCATATTTGGACCTATTTATATGTCTCTGCTTCTCCATATAATAATATTGTTTTCAGTCTGAAATTGTACTTGAATTGAGGAATTAGAAAGTGAGGATCATGGTGAAAGAATTAGGATACAAAGGAGAGAGACATGCTCTGTGCAGAAAGCATGGGCAGGATGAGAAGCCATTGAAAATCTGAGCCCCTTGTGAGAATACTGCTGGTGTTTGGCATGATGGAGAGCAGAGTGCTCACAGGGAGGGGCTCCTCTAATTGATCCTCACTGTTCTGTGCCTCTTCCCCATTTTAGTGAATTAGCTGTTCAGAGAAACAGAAGAGGGAGCAAATGTCAGGCAAACATTGTGCAAGTGTTGAGAATGAGCACGTTCCTGAAGTTCGCTTCTTGCACATCTTCAGTGCTTACACTCCTACCGAAGCCAACTCACAGTTCTCAGTGGTTTTCCTTCTAAGTTAAGTTTTACCAAACATCCACCATCATATTTGTGTGTTTTAAACTTGACAATATCTTCTTCTATCATATGATGTAGTAAGCACTTTGCTTTTTTCAGAAATACTGGGGAGTATTAACTCAGATGCATTCTTCCAGAGATTTGTTGGACTGTTATACCAGTCCTTAAAGATATCTCTTTAAACTCTTAAGGCATAGCATTTATTTCTTGTTTGGAAATTCTTTTTTTGCTATGGCCATTTACAAACATTTGCTCAGCACCCAGAAAACCCCAAAATCAAATATTCCCAATTACTACCTACCCTAAACTGTTTTGTTCTGTATCAGTTATGAACCCCATTGTGTATTCTTATTTCTCAATTTACCAATTTACAACATGGTATTCTCTCTCTCTCTCTCTCTCTCTCTCTCTCTCTCTCTCTCTCTCTCTCTCTCTCTCTCTCTCTCTCTCTCTCCCTTCCTCTGTTGTGTTCTTTTTTCTTCCTTTTTTCTTTCTTTCTGTATCTGTTGTGTTTCTTGAGACATGGTCTCACCTAGAACTTATTACATACATCAGGCTAGCACTGGACTTACAGAGATCTGCCTTTCTCTGCCTCTTGATGCTGGTATTAAATATCTGCACTACCTACCACACTTGTTTGTATTTCTAATAATTGTAAAGTCGTTCATTCTATTTGTCTTTCCTCTCACTGTTGTATACTATAATCTGTTTCTTAACTGGAGTGTACTTTGATGGTCACTTGTAACACACACATGCAACCTGGAGTAGTGAATCACCCACCATTTATCATACGTGTTTCTCATATCTTAGTAGGAATAATGTTATATCGTTAAGAAGGATGTGGTTTTTGTGTTCTTACCATTTGATTCAGAGTCAAAGATAAGTTGCCTAGCACATTGTAGCAAGTTGAACAGTTTCATTGTAAGTACTTTACTTTTGCTTTAGGAAATTGTGCCTCCAAACTTTCTGCATGCCTTATGCACATTCAGAAATTTAAGTGACACCCACTAGATATGCTAGTGTTTTTCATCACAAGGCTTTGTTTTCAGGTCAATGGGGTCAAATTCCCTGCAGTCTGTTAGTAGAATGCAGGCTAGGTTACTGTGTTAGTTGCATGCAACCCAAAAGTTAGGACTCTTCCCTCCCTGCATGGTGTAGAAAAAAATTCTAAAATTTCTCCAGTTTGTAGAAAGGAGTAGTTCCTGTGGATGTTATGAAGAATGACATTAGGAATGAGAGTGTGGAACTTTGGAGTATTTGTGGAAAACTATGGGTAGCATAGTCTCTTTCTCCCTCCCTCCCTCCCTCTCTCTCTCTCTCTCTCTTTCTGTGTGTGTGTGTGTGTGTGTGTGTGTGTGTGTGTGTGTGCGCGCGCACATGTAAGTATGTGAATATATAGGTGTGTGTCTGTATCTGTGTTTATTTGTGTATAAGTGTATATATGTATGACTGTATGTATGAATATACTTGACTACATGTGTATGTGATTGTGTGTATGTGTGTGTATATGTGTGCGTGTGAGTATGTGTGGGTGTGTGAGTGTATATGTGTGCTCTAGTGAAAATCAAAGAGACTCACTCACTAAAAATGTAGTGCCAAAATCCTATTCTTATTTTTTCCCAGTGGTCTTTGCCCAGAGACTAACCCTGTAGTGCTGTAGAAAGTACTTCAATCATTTATATGAAAGAACTGGCATTTAAAAATAGATATTGATAAATTTCTTGAACCACAATACAAGTTATTTTATGTGAGTTATCTTAGTTATCTGTGTTTTTCCTTATAATGAACTGCAACGTGTAAGTAGGCGTACTCGCATAACATACACACTTCAGTATATGCATACATTATGACTGACAGAATTTTAAGAACCATTTTATGGTTCTAAATCAAACAAGGACCCCTTTGGGTAATGGAAAAAGATGCTATTAATATCACTTAATGTCCATTTCCTAGAATGGATCTAAAAATCAATATGTGCTCTTAATCAGGCATTCTAGATTATTGTCAATAGAAAAATCAGACATATTTAATATATTATGCTAAGAAGTATATATTGTATCATTTGGTTCTATTGACTTTAAGAACAGGCCAGTCCTTTACAATAAGGCAGAGATTATTACATATGTTTTGATATACCCGAGTAATACATTATGGGAAATATAAGTATGGAAATTGTAAATATTTTAGGAAAAGTATGTATTGAAAATCCATTAGTACCTTGTTAAAAATTAGCATTAGGAAAAATTAATGATGTTTTATTTACAGTGCTAAGGACTGAATACAAGCCTTGTGTATATTATCTACACAGCAATCTGCCACAGAGCCACGTGCCCAGACCTTAATCAGGAACTTAATCAGTCTACAGGTAAAACCCAAAAACAAAACATTTAAGGAAAGGTTAGGATATTCAAGGAAGGTGTTAGAATATTCTGGGATCTTGTGCAGACAGATACATAGGCTGTTTCCCTTCAACACAGTATTTCTGCTTTATGTGGCCATCAGTGTTAAGCAAAGCACCCAGGGCTTTAAAATAAAGTGGAGTAGCTGGACTTCAGGTAGAAGCCTAGTGGAGGCTTTGTTCATACAGACAATAACGACACAGATGTGTTGTCCTTGCTTAATCTTATTGTACAAAAGCCTTCTGGAGCCATTTGTATGTAATTGAGCTCCATATGTGACACTTTTCTTGAATGGAGAACAACTGATATCTTTGAGCCATCTGCTATTTTGTGTCTGTGCCCAGTACCTACACCACAGGCAACACCAAAGGTTAGTGAGAGATGGAGTGTGATGTTATTCACTTGGAACCTAATTCTTAAGCAAATAGCTCCAAGTTGCAGAATATAACAAAATACAGTGAGACTTTTTAGTAGATAATAATAGTTGTCTTTTCACAAATCACATGGAGCAGCCTCTGAAAATAAAAAGATTTGTCTTAAAGTATTACATTCCTTATAGAGAAATTTCCCGATTTCCAATAGCTGGTGCTGACTCTCCATAAGAATAGCAGTCATGTTGGTGCAGTAGAGTTGAGCTGTTGAAGTCTCTGGTTCTTAAGGTAAGTATACCCTTTCCATGAGTGACTGATGACTGAAATACGTGAGGTCTATTCACCTCTGTTATTTCCTTCATCAGTATATCATATCAACTCTTATTAATCCCTGATACCCAACTCTTTTAGTCCCACAGAACACTTGTCAGGAAAGATGATATTCTCATTACTTAATTTTAATAGGATATATATTATATATATACACATACATACACACACACACACACAAACAAACACACACACATACACATATACATAGTCTGTGCACTTCTAGATTTTCAATACATTGAACTAAGGAAGAAATGAACCATCAAGGAAACAGACATTTTTATAAAGTTTAAAGTCTTAATAATATTAAAATCAGTGTAACAGAACATCTCAGATTTTAACTGGAGTCTTACCTCAGTAAAGAAGTTAAGCAAGAAACAATGATACATTTTTGTACAAATGCAAAATCCTCCATACTCAGTCCAATTATTTAAAAAAAACCCACATTTTTGAGAGAAACTTATATTAAAGATATGTACTAGATTTGTCAAACAATAAATAAATTAATAGAAGATAATATTGATTATATACATTATATATATATATAGTGTTTAGAAACGTATTTGTTTTCATCACTTCTTCCTAGCTACTTTGACATTTTCTTTCATTAATCTTTATAAAGTTTCCCTGAATAAAACCAAGATTGGAAGCACATACTTGTATTTCTAGTCCCTAAGAGGATAAATTAGAAAGATCAGGGTTCAAGACCAACCTGAGCTCTGAGCTATATAGTAAGTCTTAGGCCAACGTGAACTGTGTAAAATTCTGTCTAATATGAAACTCATTGATAAAGAGAAGAAAGGTTTATATCTAAACTGTCCCAAATATAAACAAGGGAACATAGTGTCTGACTTGGTTTCTGTTATCTAACCTAGAACTTTTGAAATAGTTTAAATTTGTGGTCTATTGTCACTAAGAAAATTTTGTGGATTGTCAGGTATACTGACATATAAAATAGTAACATGTAAAAGATTTGCAGGTAGCAGTAGAGAAATTTGTTTAAAAGTAATGCATTGGCACACATGAATTTTTATTATTCATCAATAATGAAAGCAGACTCCATACTAATGAACTGAGTACAGTTGTTTATGTTTGCATGAGGAATCTCGCATGTATGAATATTTGACACTGCAGGATAGAGAGTCTTAATGTTTTCCAAAATTGATAGATGTCATTTCATAGTCATTAATGATGAGAATGTTGCTTTGCTCTTAGATGTAGCATTAAAGAGAAGATACATATATTTATTAGTCTTTCAGAAATTGTTGAAAATTCTAATCTAATTACCAAACAAATTTGATCTGACAATTTTTAAATAGAAAGTCAGCAACTCTGACAGCAGTTTTTAAAATCCAACATTTAACACAATTTAATCAAATATTTACTGGCTGGAGAACTTTGATTAAAAAAATTAATAATCTTTATTTTTTCAAAACTAACCTTTATATTTCTAGAAAAGCAGAAGACTTAGCATGTACTGTGAGACATCATAGTTAATAACATGAGTCTAAAGGGAAAAAAGTTATTCTAGGTATGGGCACCATGGGTGAATACAAGTGATACTGTCGCAAATTCATTGCATGTTTGTGGGTATATTTTCAAATATAATAAAAACAGTGATTTCTCCAGTATTTGAAAATTTCCCACACATGTTTGATTCTGAATTAATTTTTAAACATGATGTGCTACTGTTTTTAAACATTTCATGATCCTATATGGGTTCTTGGCTATAGTAGAAAGTTTCTGATCTTTCTGGCCTGTGATCCAGACCCACAGACCTGCAGACATGCAGACCCACAGTCCCACACAGAGGTTTATATTAATGTTATGCTGATCAGCCTATGGCTCCGGCATATTGTTAACAAGTTCTTGCTCTTAAACTAACCCATGATTCTTATCCTGTTCAGTGCTCGGTACCTTTTCCCAGAGCAGCATAGCATCTGCTGGCTTCTCTGGTGTCTCTGTAGCATCTCTTCCTGTTCCCAGAGTTTTCTTAGTCTGATAGGCCCACCCACATTTCCTGGCCTTCAGCCAATCAGCATTTTTATTAAACCAGTAGGCAGGACAATTATGTACAATGGAACAGAACACAATACCACTCACACTTGGCCTACATTTAAGAAGTTGAGCTCCAACCTATTAGCTTGAGAATCAGGCTGAGGCTTCAGATTCTTGATTAAGTATAGCTATGCTCTTTTCTTCTGAGTTGAGTTTTAATTCTCAAAAGCCCCAAGGAAAAGATAAAATGAATGTGAAAGTAGAGCAGACTGCTGAATATTGAAAGAATGGGCTCCACTTAAAATAATACTTTATGGTAAATTTAGCAAATACCTATTCAGAGACTTTAAGATTAGTTGTAGTTTAAAATTAGTTTTCTTAATTCAGCTCCAAGTTTTGTCAGTATTAGAATAATTAGATGCATGGCAACAAGGAAAAATGGAAAGTGGGGCTATGTATAAAATTTGTTTTCTGATAACAAAACTAGAGCGTGAAAGTAATTTCTGGTTCTTTCAGAGTTGGCAATTACAAATGTTTACATTCTCACTTATATTATGATCTTATTTATATTCTATGTGTTTTGATTAGTATTTATACATCTATAGAGTGTATAAGAATATTTTTTCTTAGCATTATTAAAAATAAAAGTGTGCATTTAAAGAGAGGCAAACTAATTATGATTTGCCCTGCAATGTGATCACAGACGCTACTGCAGCCTTGTCTCTACGTTAATCCAACATCTAAATCAGAGGCATTTCAGTAGGCTCTTCTTTAGAAGCAGATAAAGAAATAAGACATGTTAGAAATAGAAGTATGATGGTTATTTCTTAGAGATAATAATTCTGGACTGTTCTACTGTTCTTCTACAACTGAAAATTTGGAAATTAGGATCTGTTACTCATTTAAAAAATAAAACTTTATAGTTTGTTGTGTATTTTCTTTCAGTGTATAGTTTCCCAAGTCTGAAGGTTTTGAAAATGTACATGTTGATATCAATGAAAACCTGGACTAATCTGAGGAGACTCCAAAGTTTATTCCTGCAGAGCCCAAAGATTTTAACAAACAAAAACAAACAGCAACATAAAAAATACAAATATTGACATGAATCACATCCAGCTTGTAAATCTCTAAACCTGCTATTTGAGACACATCCACTTTTATGTATCATTTATGTAGATAGAGTCTTACCATATTGTCCTGTATAGCTGGGTAATTGATATTTAGATCAAGCTTGCCTCAAACTCACAGAGATCCTCCTGCCTCTGTTTCCTGAATGCTGGGATTAAGGGTGTGTGAAATCACACCAGCTAAAATGTGTGTACTTTTGACAAAAGTCTTTTGATTGAATTTCTCTGGGAGCAGACTTAAAGATTATGTATATATAACATATATATATATATATGCTTATTGACATTGAAAAGCAATATCTTAGACTCATGTTTAAAGAAATGAATTTTTAGTGCTACCAATACATGTAAATTAATAGGTCTGTTGATAAATATTTCAAAACATACAGCAATTAAATTATGGACCTGCCTAAAGTTTAAAAGAAAAAGTCCATGATTATTCTAGTTGCAATTTTTATATCAGTACTTACATTGTGTATTAACCTGTATTTACAGGGGAGCCCACCATAAATGACCACTCAGACACATGGTTTACAATAATAGAAGTTATTTTTGTAAGGGTAATAAATTCACCATGAAAAGGAGGACTCCAAGCGGCATCCTGTCATGCAACACGCAAGGGAATTTTTTATTTTCCAAGTATACCTGGGGTTCAGCTCACTGAACACACAGGAACAGAGAGAGAGCCCCCGAGCTGAAATTGAACAAAGGTTTTATAGGTCATGGGGGTTGCTATGTGCAGGAATGCAGGAGGCAAATGTATATCTCAGGAATGCAGGAGACAGGGTGTTTGGACAAGGAAGTTCAGGTATAGGTCAGGGGTGTTATTCTTCTCAGGAATGCAGGAGGTAGATAAGGTATAGGCCCTTACTTGATGATTCATCAGTTATGTAGAGTTTAACAAAATTTTCTCTAATACTTTTTCCAGCTGCCTGGGTCTTCACTTAGGTTTTTGGGATCCAAGTGTAGCTCTTATTTAGAGCAAGAAACTTTTAAAGGCAAAAAAAAAATCATTCCCCGGTATCTTGCTGGGCAGCTGCCAGGGGAGGTTTGCACAAGTAGGCAGTTTAGCATGAGCTACAATAAATTAGCTGGAACATCTTGACCTCAGGTTTCTAGAACAAAGTTGGCTAATTTTCCATGGGATTTCCATCAAGTAGATTAAAATCTAGTTAAACCTGAAATGAACCTCAGCACAAATGCAAGATGGACGAGAGGAACCTCTGCACCGTCTTGTCTTATTACACTATTGTAATATTTTGTATATTGCATCTATAGAATAAAGAATACATTTTTAATGAAAATTTAACATACAGTAAAAGAATGTGTTTTTTATTGTTTGCTTTGTTTTGTTTTTTTTAGTTTAGATGGTTTTGAAAGGAATGACTGAAATACAAACTTGCTTTTCTGAATATTATCAGTTACTGACTTAAGAAACTTTGTATTATATGGGGGTTTATTGTCTGTAACTATTGCCTACATGCTTTCTGTCTTTCCATCTATATGATTTCATTTATAGACTTATGTTAGGAAACTAGTTATAGATTTTTAGCCTTGGATAATACACCCCTGCCCCCAGGATTGGTTATGGACTCTTCCCCACCTTTCCCTGCTAAAACCAAACAGCCTCATTTTATAATTTAAATTACTATATGAAAAGGTACAGTTAGCAGGACTTTGTTAAGGATCCACTTTTTCTGCTTCCTCATTTTAGGAATGTAGATACAAGAGTTCTACCTCTGGCTCTGAATGTAGACTGTTACATGCTATTGTATCCTCCTATAATAGTTAATCGGACTGGGCCTGTCAATCACCTCGCCCAGAAAGCCAGTTCACCTTCAGATGACTCATCCTTCCCTGATACCCCTCTCTTGGAGCACTGCTGAGCTTGCTGGCTTTTGCGTGTCCTATATTATCCACATGCTTGTTTGACCCTCTGAGTGTTTCCACCCTTTCTCTTGAAAGAAGCCTTCCTTCCCTTAGGCATGTGCAGCCTCTGGCCAAACTCTACTGGTTAATACGCCAACTTCCATGAACCCTTCTGCACGGTTGTCTTCCTCTTCCCATTGCCATTTAGCCACCCACCAGGATCATCTCTGACTTCCCAACCTACCCTTGCTATTTTTTCTCTCAAATGCTAATATAATAAGTACCTTGCGCTTCCTTTTGAGTCCATTTTAAAGTTATTTTATCATTGAGTCAAGACAGCAAAGGGAATTCTAATGGCTTCAATGGCAGTGTTTTCCTGCAGTATGAGGTTTCTGGCCCAGACTTATGGGCTTAGCCTCAAGGTTTAGGCCCGCAGACCCACAGACCGGCAGAGACACACAGTTGCTTCCAATAGTTTTAGGCTGATCAGCCTGAGGCCCAGGCATATAACTTGCTAACTCTTTATCCTTCATCTAACCCATGACTCTTACCCTGTTCAGCCATGCAACTCAGTACCTACCTTTTCTCAGAGCAGCATAGTTGTCCTCTGCTTCTTCTGGCTTCTCTCTGGCATTCTGCTCTGTTCTGCTTGTTCCTAGAGTTTTCTTCATCTGGTAGCCCATCCCACACTTCCTGTCTGCCTTTGGCCAATCAGCATTTTTTATTAAACCAGTGGGTGGGACAATTATTTACAATGGAAGAACATAATCCCCCTAAATTTTCCTCTGTGGTAAGGTGCAAATTTACAAATAACAATGCCTAGTGTATATGAGCAAAACATATTCTGTCAGTGTATAGCATCCAGATTTGGAATGCTAGCTCTTCTTCATAGTTAAAGACACTTTCTTACACTCTCTTTGTGTTAGGATTTAGTAGTAAACATCCTTCCGTTTCTCCCTGCCCCATGCCCCAGGTGAATGTTTTTGGACATTTCTTTACATGAGTGCTGAGGATCTGAACTCAGGCCATCACATTTCTATCATATGTACTTCATGGTTAGATTCATCTCTCTAGCCCAATCCTTCTTTGTCTGTAAGAGTTTTTAATGGCTATGGAGGAGATATGGTCTCTCACATACCTATAATAAACTTTCTCGCCCACCATACCTGGGAGATTTTATATCCTTCCCTTTTTATTTCATATTTTCATTCAGCTAGGTCATAAGAAACTGTGGTCACTCTACACCACACTAATATTCCATTAGAGTTAAATTTGAGCAAGACTACTCTATTGTACCATCCCCACTTCTACTTTATCTTTCCAAAATTCCATTAGACATCTCAATTTACTGTTTAAATGTTGTAATCATGCCTAGTCTTCCTATGCTAGACCATAAACTCTGTGAAGCCATGAGCTGCAAATACTGTTTCCTACACTGGATATAACACTGATTTACTTATAGTAACTTTAAAATTTTATAAGCATATATAATCTTGTGTAACAAAATGTCTAAATTTAATACTGTTGTTAGTTTTACCTGTCAGAATATATATAATGTTGAGAATCCAGTATTTTCTTAGTGTTTAGAAAAAAATGCCAAAGACAGTTCTCTAGAGTCTCAATACATATTTATTTATTGACATATGAATTGCTGGACTTATAATAAAATAAGGCTCTTTAATATCAGACATAGTCAAAAGTTTTACAAACTCGAGATGCATATATTTTTTATAAAGCAACAATGTAGAACATTGACTTAATGTTTATAAATACAATCAGTACATTTTATACACAAAAAGTCTATAAAACTACTTATGTTGCAAATTTGTATGTGAACATAAACACATCATTAATAAAACACTGAAGCTGCTTGGAGATTTAAAAGTATGTATCTATAATCTTGCCTCCAGGCCATTCTTTCAGTGAGATGTGGCACACTGTTCTCTGTGTTTTCAAGGGCAGCATCTATGTGTTCTCAGAGGCCTTAGAACAGCACCTCCCTTGTCACCAGTGGATTTCCAAGGCTGAAGCTGCAGCACTGCAGTAACTCAATAGAAAAGAGTTTATAACACCCTAAAGAGTGATTTTCTTCTTTGGTCCTTGCTTTTCTATGAGATTTAGTGCAAATGGCTCTTTTCTTTGGTTTCTCGCTGATGGTTTAGGGTTATTTTGAGTCCAACAATTGTCAGCAGCTCAACATATTTCTATCTAAATTGCCAGTCATATTTTTCTCTTTCATGCAAATCCATTCACCCTCGAACTTGCTAGAATGTTAGTATGTAGGTAGTGTTTTTCTAAATTATAACAAAGAATTTGTTTTTGCAGTATAATTAATCATATCTTATGTATGAGCAGTTCCTGAGAATTTTTTATTCAGTTTTTATCTTTGTTAGAATAGAAAAGAGAGCATATTAACAGCATGTGGCAACCATATTATGACATAATTTTCTGATATTTAAATTATAATTGTTTGTCATTATACCATTGCTTTCTTTAGTTTTGTTTATATTTTTCCTATGTGAAGTTTCATAAATAAGTACAAAATGTGTGAAATAAGTCTTAATTATCAAAAAAATAAAACATGGTATAGCCAAATAGAAAACTCTGAAGAAAGCCATAAGCAATGAGCAAAAAAAAAAAAAAAAAAAAAAAAGAAAGAAAAAAATTACAGAATGTCTGCTTTCCCTCTGGGACATAAAGTCTGAAAGCTGTTACTTCTAGTCACTGAGCTGAAACAACATCTGATATATTTTGGCTTAAGATTTGACACTGTTAGGCTGTCACCAAGATGCTTAATAACAATTTTGTATGATTTACAAATATTTCCCCAATTTCCTTAGACTTAAGGAAAAACAAAACCCTTTATAAAAGTGCCAAAAAAATAAAAGTAGATGATCTGTGTTGTCTGCATGTGTTTATAATGGGTGTACAGACTTATATGACATTTGTCAAACAAATATCCATTTTATAAATTAAATAGTTATTTTGCTATACCTTTCAATATATGAAGGTGAGTTATAATTGCCTTTAAAGCATAAATGTAATATTTCAGCTATATTTTCTTTGGGCCAACATTTTTCAAAATTGGAGTTATCAAATTAACACTTCATTTTGGAACATAGGAATACAATAGATTGTCTAATTTTAATTAGTGTGAACAGAAACAAATTAATTATTTTGATTCTGTTTTATGTATTTGGGTTTTTCTATCTTTTAAAAATAAAACCACTCATAATAAAGTCACAAATAAAATATTTGCACATCTAGATTCAGGTAGCCAACCAAGTGAGCCTTGTCTCAAAGTACAGTGCATGCTTCTCAGTAAACTTTTTTATATGTTTAAAAGAGCCATCTCAAAGCCATGGAGCTTCACTTAGGGTTTTATGCTTTTATTATCAATTTAAAAACCTACGACAGACTTGAAAAACAGTTTTATATATCTTTCTCTAATTCACATATTCCTTTGTCTACATTCTGTCCCTCCTTCTTAGTTAATATTATTTCTTAGTTTCCTTTGTAAATATTGTACTACACCATCATTTACTGCTATAGATATATATATATATATAGATAGATAGATAGATACATACATACATACATACATACATATATACACATATATACATACATACATACATACAAACAAACATACATACATACATACATACATACATACATAAGTGAAGTGATAGGTAGGAGACCAATATCCTTAAATGATAAAGAATATGTGTCTTTTTTCCTCCAGTCCTCGAAATTCTGTCTGGATGCTGCAAATTCCTTGAAATGGAATAATTACTAGCAGTAACATCCAACTACTATTTGATTAAATGTTATCTTGGGTTGAAGTAGTTTTAATAATAAACCCATTTATCTTATCATTTCTGAATCTCCCTTCTCTTTTACAGTGATATTCCTGTATCTAATCTCCTTTGTTCAGCTTTTTTTCCTCCTGACAATAACAACAAAAACACGCACCCCTCCCCAATGATAATAAGTATCTATAACCTAGTTTGGAGAATGTAGGTATAGTTTTCTAGATTTCCTGTTGATTGGGTCCACTGGTAATCTTTTAGGGAACCTGAAAAATTTAGGATTATGGTCAAATTCTGAATGAAGTTTTCTGTGAGGCTGGATTATCTCACCCAGCAGTTTTAAAGTGGTTCTATATGGAGAATTCTGAAGAGACTGAAACAGAAACTGTTGGATCAGCTGGGCCATCTGTTTTCATTAGAGTATGGCCCTCTTGCTCTGAAGATACATAAACTTTTAAAGGTAACATACATATCTGCAAAAATACAAGTATAGTCTATGGATTATATATAAGTCAGCCAAAGATGATTTTTTTTTTATGTTTGAGCACATAAAATATACATCACATGCCTTGTACTTCTTTAGGGTTTATTTTTCTGTGCTTATAGTCAGGATTACAGAGGGTCTTCCTTGATCAAACCTGATTTTAACTCAGAATGTATTCACAGCCTCTCAATTCCTAATGGAGATAAAAGCATAACCTTTCTCCCAAAGTAACACACCTTTTGATTTAAATTTTCAAGTCAAGATATCTTTAAAATATAGGTTTTTGAATCTAGCAGTTCTTATAATTCAATGTTTCTTAGTAGCCAAAAAAATTTAAATACACCACAATAACATATAGGATCCAGACTCCTTGTGTATTTTCCATGTTTACATGTCTTATTCTTTATATTACTTCACTCTCTGTTTAAGGACTTTATTATCTTAAAACTAAGACTGTATATATTCTTTCTTTTTTCTATCCCAAGACTACACATATTTTTTAACTCGCTGTAGCCATGTTTAGAGGATCTTTTTGTCTGAATCTGCTGAATCTGTCCTCACTGTGCATCTGTAAACTTTTCTGTCTACAGGAACAAAATAAAATAAAAACAAAACAAAAAAACCTGTTGTGTAACTTAAATCATGGCATATTGGCTGCTTGCTCCTCCTCCTTTGTTCCCTGAGAGTCTAGTCTTATGGCAGAGGTAAGCTTACCACAAGCTCTGAGAGCCATGTTTACCACCTCAACTTTAAGAAGTTTCTGGGTCCAGAAACCATCATGATGAACCTGGCTATCTACTTATACTTATATGTAATTTCCTAAAAATTATTTGTCTTTAAATTTTGAAATTGTATACTTTGTATTTAAACCCAAAGTCTTTAATCTGGAATATGTATAAGGTGCTTGAGAACATACATACTTGAGAGTATTGGGTAGAGAAGCAAACCACGAAGAGATAAAAATAAAAATACTGTTCAGATCAAACAGGTTAAAGATTTCTAAAAAGCCTGATGTAAGGTGGTTTATTCCCAATATATTTAAGTCAAGTATAATTTGAAAACAAAAAGCTTCCTGCTGTGATAAACCCCCAGTGCACAAGAAGTCATAATTACATTGATACTCAGAATACATGTCATTTCTTCTAAAGAGACAGGTTATAGAGATATGCTACCTGTAGTAGCTTGAGAGTCTAAGGATCTGGCCTGGTATCAGTCATACAGATAGAGTAAATGTCCTTTGGGCTATTAGCTACCTCTAGTTCTGATTGTGGAAGTTGGGGGAACCTCTGGCTACAAGGATTATTTAAATAATTAGCCTCTGGTTTTGATTGTAAAAGCTTGATATGGTCTGGCCCTACAGATAACGCAGATTACCAGCCTGTTTATCAGTCCTAATTCTCAGCATTTTAGATGGAAAAAACAGGTTCTTCATGTTTTCCTTTGGCAAGAAAATCCTGTGTGCTTAACATTTTTGGTTTCTCTTAGTGTTTGCGTCATAATGACCTTGCCATGCTCTCCACACTTAAGAGAAGGTTTCTTTATTTATTTAAATGAGAAATCATGATGATATTTCACAAAATTGTGGTTGGGACTAAATACATATAATGTGAAATGTGCAATATATTAATATAGAAAAAACTACCCAATATATCTTGCAATTTTATTTTTCTTCTACCCTCAACTACAACAATCCTACAAACTTATTTATAACTATATAAAATAGAATTTTTCTTCTCCCCTTAAATCAAGAAAAAACAGATGACATAATCTGTTGGGGCAGTCTTTGGTCTTTTGAGTATCTTAATACCTAAGATTGAGTGAATATAGTAGCAACTATAGTTTATTATAAGAGCATTAGAATAACTTTGAAATAAACACTTTTATATGAATGGATATACCTTGTATACTTTAAGTATCATTTGGCTCAGTTGAAAAAAGCAAAGAATAACTTATTGACTTCAGTAACCTATAGTATGAGGTTTCTGGCCCAGACTTTCTGGCCTAGCTTCGTAGCCACGACCTGGACCTACATACTTCCATTGAAACACACAGGTGTTTACATTAATTTTATGCTGATCGACCTGGGGCCAAGGCATATAACTTGCTAACTCTTTACCCTTAAACTAACTCATGATTCTTATCCTGTTCAGCCATATGGCTTGGTACCTTTTCTCAGAGCAGCATAATTGTCCTCTGCATCTTCTGCCTTGCGTGGTGTCTTTGTGGCATCTCTGCCCTGTTCTTCCTGTTTCCAGAGGTTTCTTAGTCTGGTAGCCCTGTCAATACTTCCTATCTGCCTTCAGCCAAGCAACATTTTTATTAAACCAGAGACAATTATTTACAATATAACATAATCCCACTATAGTAACCCTACTTTGGCAATATATACACATACATTTTGTATAAAATTTTACCTATAATTTTATTAGTATTAAATATTTTAAAGTAAATATACAAAAGAATTCTTTGCAGCCTAAAAACTGGTTCTATTCAATTAACACTAACATTTTTAACACCTGCAGTTTCTTTTATGTTTTCTGTCTTCTTATTATACATTTCATCATGACTGCAGAGGTTGTACCCTCTAACTAGGTGTACCAGAGAGTGAAATTCAGAGCTCATTAATATCCAGTATGCTAAAGATAAGCCTTTCATGGAGAGACTTTCCATAGGCAGATTTCACTGGACTATAATGAGTGGACCTCCAGTTTCAGATCCGCTAGCTTTCTGAGATAAAATTATACTGGAATCCTCATCCCTTCTGGCAGCCTTTTAGTTAGAAGTAATGGTGGCAGCAATTTAGGGATGCTTTCCAACTCAGTCTATTAGACTTTATATAATCATACTGTATTTGAAAACTTTTAAACCAAAGTACCAGATGTCCTTATAAGCCATTAAAAGACTAGCCTTGGTGATTTATGTGTGAAAAAAAAGGACACATATTGTGGTAGTACCAAAAAGCCACTATTTGAAGTAATCTAAGAAGCCAGATAACTAAAAGCATCCGCAAGGTAGCAATTCATAAAAAAATAAATGTTTTAGGATATATTCCTGCTGGATAATGTTACTTACTTTATTGCTTTAAAATGACTTTCAACATGAAAAATAAACAATGCAAAAATTTATTTATTTTTTTACAAATAAAATACTTGAGAGAGAGTGGCCTTGTAATCACTTTGTTTGTGTTTGACCCCCATATTATCAACCTTACTTGAATTTATCTTTCACTTCTGTGGAGATATCTTTGATCTTAATATGCATTTCAAACATCTGGATCACTCAATTGTTACATTCTAATACAATCCCACTCAGGTCTCTGTTTCTGCCTCTGGATCCTGACGACTCAATATGCAAACTCATTTCCACATGAATCTTTTATTTCTAAACCCTGCTTGGTTCATCACTTACACTGTACCTTCCCTGTGTTTTTGTCTCTGTCCTTTCAGAATTCTAAACTCATTCTCTACTCTCTGTATCAAACTATGGAGTTACTATTGTTTTGTCATTCTTTAAGACAAGATCTCACTAGGTAGCAGCCCTGGCTGGCCTTAAACTCACCATGTATCTGAGAAAGATTTCCAAATTTCACAGATCCCCATGACTTTACTTCTAGAGTGCTGGAGTTATGGGTGTGTAGCTCCATACCTAGCTCCAACTACAGAAGTCTGGGGGGAGGGGGGAGGTTGCATCCATTTGAGTCTGCAGGGGGTCATGTGTTTGTGCATGCACATGCACATGTTCAGTCTAGGGAAGGACGTTGGGCATCTTCTCATACCCCCATGTTTACTGTCTGGCTGACACTGAAGCTTACTAATTTCAGCTAACTGGGTACTCAGCTAGCTCTTGGGATCAGCTTATCTGTGCCTCATAGAGCTGGAGTTTGAGGCAAGCAAAGTTTTTGTGTCAGTACTGGATTTTTGTCAGTACTGGTAGAATTCCGAACTGAATCCATCTGGCCCTGGGTTTTTTTATTTGGTTGTTCTATTTTGGGGGTTGGGAGATTTTTAATTACTGGTTCTATCTCATTGAAAGGGTCTATTAAACGTGTTTACTCATCTCGATTTAGCTTACCCTTAGCCAAGGAGCTATTGGCAATTGATAGTTGCAGGCATGGGGACAGTGAGGTTTTTTTTTTTTTTTTTTTTAGAATGTAGCTCCTGGTAAATTTGATCATGCTATTGTAGAAGACCACACATCCAAGACTATATGATCAGCACCAATTAGACTTGATGGGTGTTAAAACAACAACAGCTACCAAGTACCCCCAAATTTGGGTGGGTAGGAAAGTGCAGGTGGTAAATATAGGAAGAATTGTGGTATGCATTGCATGTGATCAAAACAGTTACAAAATTCTCAAAAAAAAAAGAATTATCTTTTTTTAATTAGGAAAAATTAAAATAGAAAGAAAGGGCACAACCAATGGTCTACTCCCAAAAGGGCTTGCATGGCATGTATTATAGAGAGGAAACTTGGTTGAGAATGTGGCCAAAGACAGAAGTTACAATATTCTCAGCACAGTGGAAGGGTGGTGATCAGGGGAATCAAAATAATGCATTCAACAAGGATGCACTGTGAAGAGGCTTCTCCTCATGAGCAGGTGTTTCTAACCTACCAATAACAAGGAAAGGCCATAAAGGAAGGATGCTGGCCCACTAGAAAGCCGTTTCATGGGCTGTTTAGTGTTCTATGGAATACATAATGGTGAAGGAGTAGAGACTCAGGAAAATACGTGTAAATTCTTCATATATTTTTTGGTAGACTCTTTAGAAACAACTTTTCTTTATAATCATAGACACTGATTCTGAGCAAAAGGTTATCATTAGTTTTCTCTACTGTTTAATTATTTAAGTTCCCCAAATCTATAGTCTATAATATATTGGCAGTATGTATATTGCTTTGACAAATTATGTTGGAGCTCATTTATCAAAACTAGATATTTTTAGATAAATGTGTCCTTATTTCTTTCTGTGATTGTATACTTTATTATTTCTGTTAATAAAAAAAATTTAGTCCTTGGACCTGAAGAGACAGCTCAGAGCACTTGTTGCTCTTAAAAAGGAACCTGGATTCTATATCTAACACCTACCTGTGGTTCACAACCATCTGTAAGCAAGAACTCATGTGGTATATGTATATTTATGTAGGCAAAATACTTACACATACAATAAAATTAATAAATCTATTTTTTAAATGTAACCTTTTAATTTGTCTACATACATAAATAGAATCTTCATAAATCACTGATTATTTTTATATAATCCTTTTTAGTATTTTACTATAGCCCCCTTTAGTGATTAAATTTAAAGGAAAAAAAAACAACATTGCATTCATTTGACTGTTATGTATACTCTAAGCTATCCCTACAACTTGAAACCATCCCCATCTTAAGAGACATTATTTAAAGACAGAATTTCAAGTAGCCTTAGCTGGCCTTGAACTGATCTTTCTGCCTTAGCCTTCCTAGTTCTAAGATTTTAATGTTTGCTGCTATACCCAGATCTTATGGTTTTTAGAATCACATTTTCACTTGACTAACAAGACATATCTGAACAGATTCCAAAATAGAATATTCTAAAAAACCGTTCCAGTTGACACAATGAGAGGAGAGTGGCCAGAGCAGCTGCATTTTCACTAAGTACCTTTGCTGACATGGATAAATCTGAGGGCTTGTTGCTGATATCCCTGAGTAGTAGACAAAGGAGTATTCATGGGGAAGGGTCTCCACTCTGAGCTCTTGTAGATCCTTCTCCAAGCAGGTGGAGTTCAGTCTGAGAACAAAGAGAGAGAACATGCTGTTTACACTTCTGCTCAATAGAAGGCAAGAAAATGGCCATTTTGACACTATAATGTTTAAATGCTGAAATCTAGTGGTTTATATCAGTCTCTATCATTTAATAGTTCAAATAGGCATGCAGCTATGAGTATAATTGCAAATATTGCTGCTAATATGAGCTAATGGACATGAGTTATCTCTGCAGAAAAACATCAAGATGATTTTAATCTTCAAAGTATAGAAACATAATCAACACTTACAAAGCCACTAAACACAATGAACTTTAAAGAAAAAGCTGCAAGAATATACCACCAAGCTCTTCAGTATCAGGATGAAATAGTGATTTTATTTCAGGACATTAAAAATAGGTCTGTCCATGCTAGCCATTATAATAGCTGTGCAGAAGAATTGCATAAAATGTTTATAGATTAAATATGAATTATTGAATTTAAAACACCACGAATACATTTAGAAGATTAAGTAGAGTTATAAAAAGAAGTAACAAACTGTGTTTTCTTAGACAAATTTATTAATATTAACAGAAAAGTAACATAAACAGAAAGACTTTTGAAAATAGTTTTCAAACTGTAGAAAATATAGGAGAAGAGATCATTAAGTGGGGATTTAAAGAAGACAGGAGAAATTTTGTTTAAAGAGCTGATGATGAGAACTTTCCAAAGTATAATAGATGAAAGACAAATGGAAATCACCAGCTGTAAGAACAACAAATCAAAGCTTACAGCTAAAAAGCAGCTCATATCTATACATGCTACATGGAACCAAATACAACAAAAACAAAGAGATTTTGAAAAGAGCTCAGTAGAAGAAAAGGTACTTCAAAATGAAAGACTTTGAAATTGATTTTCTACTGGATGCATGGTCATCCAGAGGCAGTGCAAGTATGTGTTAACAAACGGAAAAAAAAAAAAAAAAAAAAAAAAAAAAAAAAAAAAAAAAAAAAAAAAAAAAAAAAAACCTGCCAGCCTATAAAACTGTATGCCTTGGAAATCTATTTTAATAATGAAAATATATCTTTGCATATCAGATCATAGAGATAGCAAAGATGTGCTGGGAAGTTCTGAATGGTGACTACAGAACAAAGAAAATGATCCCAGGCATTAATGTATTAGTGAACACGGGGCTAATGAGCTGGGGCATAGAAATGTTAGCATTGCAGCTGATTTGTAATAGAATTTTAAAAGCAATGAAGAATTAAAATTTATGAGTCAGTAACACATGTCAGGATGAGAGTTAAAGAAGGAAAAAAATTCAAATTTAGCTTTTTCCTAGATACATGTTAATGGAATCAAAATAAAAGTAGGCAAATCCCAACTGGCAGCAAGAAAGGGGTTAGATAATTATATAATCCAACAATTTAAAATAGACAAAATAGACAGTCCACAAAAACCTGAAAAAGTGAGAACAAACAATTTTATCCATATAAATCAATGAAATGATAGATGGGTGAGGGAGGGGCTTGCTAGGCTCTCTGGAAATGACAGAGGATAGGCAGAGGCTTGTCAAAGCCTGAGTAGCTACAATAGTATATAAAGTAGACTCTTAAAACCTAAACCTTGGTGATAAAGATGAGTTTGCAGAAATAAAGCCTGAAGTCACGAAATTCAAAATGTACATGTTCTTGATAGCACGTCTGTGAAATGGATAAATGAAAAGTAGAAGGAGTTACAGGAGAAAAATTTAAAACCACGAAAGCCTTTCAGGTGATGTTAATACTCATCAAAGTTAACCAGCTAAAATAAGTAAGCAGTCACGCAGTGAACCAGTCTGATGCATCAAACCGCATTCTCACTCTGTAGACTGTTTCTTTTTTCTCTCTTTTCCTCTAAGTGACAGAGTCAAATCGGAGTCGTAGAGAAACACCAACACATTCGGAGGACTAAGTATATACGGACTTTAGTCTGACAAGAAGTCACTAAAACAAAAATTCAAAAGAAGAGATAACCAAAAGTAGCTGTTATATCTGGAAATAGACAAATTAGGTGGCAAAAGTTGATACCAGGAAAAAGTCTCTGCTACCTGTGTGACTCACGGGGCTGAGAATAATCATCCCCACTGTACACTAGATTTCCATTCTTTTGTTCCCACTGTAGAATTGATATCATCATCCACCTCACTGCATAAGGGTCTACTATGAGGTTTCTGGCCTGGAGACCCACAGACCTGCAGAAACACACAGATGCTTACAATAGTTTTAGGCTGATCGGCCTAAAACCCAGGCATATAACTTGCTAACTCTTTACCCTTAAACTAACCCATGACTCTTATCCTGTTCAGCCATGAGGCTCAGTACCTTTTCTCAGAGCAGCATAGTTGTCCTCTGCTTCTTCTGGCTTCTTTCTGGCATTCTCTTCTGTTCTTCTGTTCTCAGAGTTTTTCTTAGTCTGGTAGCCCCGCCCACACTTCCTGTCTGCCTTTAACCAATCAGTGCTTTTTATTAAACCAGTGGGTGGGGACAATTATTTACAATGGAACAACATAATCTCCCTACATAAGGGACCACTTGTTTTCTCAGTATCACACACACACACACACACACACACACACACACACACACACACACACACACATATATATATATAAAACAATGCTGTCATTTTTCTGCAGCTTGCCTTGTCCACTTCATGATTTCTTTTCTACTACAAAAATTTTTTTTGATGATAATATTTTGGCTAATAATTTTATCATGTAAATTCTTCTAAAAAAATAATTTTTCTAATGCTGACACTATAAACCCTAATGTTGTAGCATGAGGCCCAAGTATCTTTGGCGGCCCGGCCTTTCTACTGTTGTTTTCTCCAGAGCTATTGTGGTATTTTATATACTAGTTTCTGGTAGTTCCTTTGCATTTCTTAACTATTTCATCCTCACTAGCTCCTTCATTTATACCCCTCTCTTCTACCTGGAAAGTTCTTTATGACATCCATACCCTGCTATCTTTTGTTTCCTAAATGATCACAGGTATCACTTTTCTTAAGATAGCTTGTTAGTGTTGTACCATGAAATACATTAAAACCAGAATATATTTTCTTACATGTAGAAAAATTCTTAGTGATTTTAAGGAAAGAATCCCCAAAAAATAATTAAATAGATAAAATTAAAACTGATGGAGAGGCTTGAAAATGTTTGCAGAAAAGAATAAAATAGAGCATTCAATTGACTGATAATGAGATTATAGACTGAAACTATTTAATAGGCAAATAGGGTATAAGGAACTTCAGACAGACAATAATTAATTTCCAAGACCTTTGAGGACTGTGAAGAGCCACCACGTACTGCTGTGCAGGTTTTATACTGCAAAATTTACAATCAGCCCATAAATATCTAGATAAGGATGGACTCATTGGTCTTTTCAACCATATATGGTTGTATAGCTTCTGTGATAAAATGGATAGGTCACATCATCCACTTCAGAATTTAACTTTTAATTGAAGATTATGAAACAGTATAGTAAATGTTTGTACACTGGGTTTTTTAGAAATGAAAAAGCATGTATTTTGTATCCTTTAAATGCTGTATTGGAAATTTCATCATCAAAATAAAAAAATGTTAGGTACCATATATAACAACTTTTAGTTACATAAAAAAATCATAAGTATGGCGAATAAGTCAGCTATTACAGTGGGATTGGAAGCCATCTTAAACTGTGGTATAGTTTGCAAAGTGTGCTTATGGCTTCTGGGTTTCAGTCCAAGGAAATCAAGCCAAACCATTTAAAACATGGACTAATTAATTTGTCTTGCCTATTTTATAAGATAATAAGTACCACATCCATAGACTGAGCTCAACAGTGATAATTATAATTTGCAGATGAAAGAGTACCCTATCTATTTTACAGCCTCATACTAATGGAAACTCTGTCTTGATTCTGTTTGTGCATTCTTAATTTCATTGATGCCTGAATATGTAAATAAATATACATGGCAATTTTCTTTCTCCTGGAAGCAGCTAGAAGGAATTAAAAATTTTTTGTTGTTGTTTTACCTGTAGTTGTTTTTAATATATAAAGCAGCAAGTTTAATTTATTGTCTACTCGGGGAAGACCTTATTTTTAGGATCAAGATGAAATTCTTTCTTTTTTATATATTCTCTGCCTAACTTTAGAATTGCTCACTGTCACATGTTCTTAAAAGAAATCCCTCATAATAAAATAGCCAATGGTTTTGATGTTTTGAAAGCTGGGTTGTTCATCTATTTTAACCCTATTTTCCCAGATCCCCCAGCTGTGGAACCAGCATTCTTGGAAATCCGTCAAGGACAGGACAGAAGTGTGACCATGAACTGCAGGGTCTTGAGAGCTTATCCAATACGAGTACTGACATATGAGTGGCGTTTGGGCAATAAATTACTACGGACTGGTCAGTTTGACTCTCAGGAGTATACAGAGTACCCAGTCAAGAGTCTTTCCAATGAAAACTATGGAGTCTATAACTGCAGCATCATGAACGAAGCTGGAGCAGGGAGATGCAGCTTTCTCGTTACAGGTAGGATACGTCATTCATTCGATTTTGTTAATACATGATTTTAGAGCAACAGATCTTAAACTTATCTGAATACCGGGATGGAATCATTTTGTGAATGGACGGGTTTGTAATTTGTGATTCTGATGTTGTAGCTGCAAATTCTATTTGATTATTTGCGATGCAGGTTTGTCTTTTTGGGGAGAAACATCTCTGTACCTATAAAATAACACAGATGTTTGCCTGAATTCACATGAAATGTGGACGTTCCCCTGATATTTTTGTTTATTATACAGTTGATTGTGGTAACCAGAAATGCTGAGATATGACTGTAAGATAAGACACATTGTCTGGCTCCCATATTTTTTTTCTTTAATGAATAGCAACAATGTTTTCTTTTCTTACTTAGCTATTACCTCTCAGTTCCAAGGCTCATTGTATGAGTTTGTTCTTGGCTCCTCACATGTTCTTAAATATTCAGAGTCATAAAATATATATGAAGTATGAAAAATAAGAAGTACTAATACATTTTGATGTTATCAGAAACTTTTATGTTCCTTTCATACAGTTTTAGACACTTGTTGAAATTATTTTGATATTCTCTGTGCTGTAATAAATCTGTTCTTTTGCTATTTTTCAACAATAATTTTGAAATATACTAAAAAATTTACCTTTCCGATGTTAATTTTGTATTAAGCAAAATTACATTTAACAGATGTTGTTAAAATGATAAAAGTATTCCAGACTGAAAACTTGTTCATTAGTGAGAAATTTAGTTGTTAGGTTCTGATTTTGAGCAATCTCCCTGTACTGGGTGGTTTTGTGTGTCATTTGGACACAAACTAGAGGCATGGGAGGAAGGAGCCTCAGGTGAGGGAATGCCTGATTGAAGTCCAGCCATAGGTTGGGGAAGGGCCTCGTCCATGATAAGTAATACTATCATTGGATTGTTGGTCCTGCTTCTATAAGATTGTGAGCTGAGCAAGCCACAGGAAACAAGCCAGTAAGCAGCTTCTCTCCATGGCCTCTGCATCAGCTCCTGTCTCAAGAATCCTACCCTGTTTGACTTCCTGTCTTGACTTCCTTTAGTGATAAGTAGAAATGCTGAAGTATAAGCCTAAATAACCTTTTCCTCCCCAATTTGTTTTTGGGCCATAGTGTTTTGTAACAGAAACATAAACCTTAACTAATGTACTCTCTAAATCTGGATTTCCTTTCATCCATTTTTGTTTCTAAAATGTAATATTAGATTGATGGAATTCAATTGGCTGACAAGAATTATGAAGCAGTAATCTCTACTGAAGTCTCCTTTCCATTTTATAAGACTTTTTATTATGGCCCATGTCAATGAATGCCTTTTATAATTTGATTCTTAAAGGAGACTGTTAATACAAAATCAAAATTTTCTAGGACAGTGTGTTAAAGACGGTGATAGTGTCAATGTAGTGAAATTAATAAACACTGGAATGTTTTCTGTTATTCAAGAAGAGATTTGCAAACATCTAGTTTTACCACCAATTTTTTCAAATAAATTTAATAAAAGTTATTTTACTTTTATTTGTTTTATGTGTATGTGTGTATATGTATGAGGTGTTCACTTCCATATATGTGGAGGTCTGAGGACTTCTTGCAGAATTTAATTCTCTTCTTTTATCATATGAATCCTGGGATGGAATTCAGGATGTCATGGTTGGTTCCCAATGACCTTCCATCCTGAGTATCTGACTCAGTTATTATATGTATTATTTTCATAACTAATAGAAATCATTTAAAGGCAATTACTTTCTCATATTGGCACAAATGAAGAATCTGACTTTCACTCATTAATCCTTAAAAACAGACATCATAAAATTAACTGGATCAACTCTTATTGGCCTTAGGCAATTTCCAATTTTCTAGCATTACACTGTTCTCTTTTCTGGCTGTCTGATTTAGGACCATGTTGCTTCTGCAAGATTTTCATTTGTTGCTCCTTATGTGACCCAAATTCTCTTTTAAAAGTAGAGGACAAGCTGAGACCAGAAGAAACTCTAAGTTCTTTTCTTTCACCTCATATCCATGGGGTGCAGTAAGTGAATTTTGACATACATGGAAAGGAATAAATCTGTTATGAGTTTCCTGATGGGAGGGAAGGAAACACTAACAGGCATTTTTTTTTTTTTTTTTTTTTGTGGTGTGTGCTCTTCAAACTTTAGGTCATCATTATTGTTTCAAGATCCCCTCATTAAAAAAAATGCTTAAAAGAAAACAGAAAAGGAAAAGTTCAAATTTTAAGTAAAGTTTAATTCAGGGAAACACATAGAGGATTGGACATTTTCATAGAGTATGTGTTAGTGGAAGAACTTTTGAAAGACAACATAGTACTTGTACTGTGTTACATCAGAGGGAGCATACCTCAGGAGTTCAGCACAACTCTGGATGCTTCTCAGCTAACATGAGAAAAACAAGTGGGAGAGAATCTAATGACCATTTACCCTGGTTAGCTTCAGGGAAAGTTTTCCAAGGAATCATATGACACATTGGTGTACTAAAATTAACTCATTTTTAAACATGAAATTTTAAGATGTTCTTTATATATACACAGTTATATCGGTATTATAGACATTATATTTGTATCTGAATAAATAGTTCTGTCATTATGGTAAAGAGTTCAAACGAAATTTTATATTATGCCATGATGAAATGGTTCAACTTTGGAAAAGCATTCTCAAATGCTTAAAAGATCTAGAATCATTTACATTATGAGTAAATATCTTTCTGTATTTGAAACTAACACATAATTTGATCCAGAATGGATAGTAAATTTTTATTAACTAGATGGGTGTTTGATGACAAAAATTCTTATTGAAAGAAAGAAAACTATTATAAATTCATTATCTTGATTAGGAAAAGAGATGAGTATGAACAAAAGTAAAGATTAGTTTAGGTTGGAAATGGACAATGTATTTCCTAGCAGGATAGTGGGTGACCCCAAAGCTGTGTCTATATACTCATCCTATTACTCAAAACTTACCCCATATGCTAGGATAAAATGCGGGATAAGTTAAGGTTCTTCAGAGGAGAATATTCTGCCTATTTTAGGAGGGCTGTAAATGTAATTCTTCATATTCTCATGAGGGAGAGGCAGAAAAATCTGAGAGAGAAGAGGAGGGAGTCTGAGTATAACCTGCTGCAAGGACAAGCCAAAGAAGCTATGATGTCACCAGGACACAAAAAGTGGTCCTTTTAAGCCTCCGCAGGAGGTGGCACCATGCTTGACCACAGGTTTTAGTCTGCCCATCAAAACCAGAACTCAGAGATAGTCAAGCCTTAAACCACCAGTTTGTAGATGGTTAGTGAGACTTGTCATGACTCACAAGAGATGTTTATTCTGGTGGTTCTTGTCTTCTGTAGAGTTAATGGAACAGCTAGCAATCAGTAGAACAAAACAACCTGAGATATTGATTTAACCAAGTGAAGGCATCTGTTTTATATGATGATTTATGTAATTCATCATCATAGACCAAAAGGAAAAGCTTTCAGCTTAACTTTTGATGAGCTATTTAAATAAAATGTAGATGATGGCATCACATGAGAACAGTTTGGGTATTTGGTATTCTGGTTTATATAACATAAAATTTAAAGTAACATTGTTTTCATACTTTTCCTGGGAAGGAAAAATAGAGAGTCCTCTGGTTTCTTGAAAATATGTTTAATTAGAATTATAAAGCAATTAGAAACAATATATGAAAATAATTTTAAGAGAAAAATATTAAAAATATTATTATCCCTTTCAAAAAGTTATCCAATAGCAAGTAGTCAGCCTGTAACATTATAGAGAGTGAGGAATTTGTATAGACATACATGCACACAAATATGTATGTATATATACATATCTATCTATCTATCTATCTATCTATCTATCTATTTATCTACAACTAAAGAAAAAGGGGCCAGAGACCATGAATTGAACATAAAAGAAGGGTATATATAACATAGAGGGAACTAGAAAAGGAAAACTTATGTAATTATATTTTAATTAAAAATCAAAAGGGTAACATTAGACAGGAAGTTTATTTTATTGACAATCACTATTATAATTGAGTATGAAGACTATGTATCAGTGACTTAACTGAGGAACATTTTACAACCCTGAAAATATTTAATAAGTATCTGTGGGTACATAATTAATATGATGTGTTATATTAGATATCTGGAATAGACGAATACTCTCTAAGCCTTTGCAAGTTTCATAATTGCAAAATACTATTTTCTGTCTGTTTTACTTCTTAGAAACATATTGTCTTTGGGATACTGTAATAGCACATTATCTTTTCTATTTTTCCTGGTTTTACTTCTATGTCTGTATTCCTGGCTTTTATTTTCCTAGAAATTCATTCTTACAGTTATGTAAGAGATTCTGGTGCTCTTATGGCCTGTGAGATACAGAAAAGTTCCATTGCCTTCATCCTTCATAACCTTTACTTAAACCTCATAGAAAGTATAAAGAATTATCTCTACCTCATTTCTACAAGGTACTTCAAAGTCACTTCAAACGGAAAAACACTGTATAGCAGACCACATAATTTTAGGACTTTGCTCCTTTGTTTTCATGACACAATATTATGAAATACTAAGCCTGTGTGTTCTTCTAGACTAGCCTTGGTATACTGTGGTGATGTCTGCACATTAGTCAACTTTCAGCATATAGTCTGTGATAGCATATTATTTTGTAATTTATATATAAAAATATTAATAATACATCTAAGAATACCAGTAATCTCCAAGGAATCATAATTTAGATGAAATATAAAGTTATTTCACTCTGGTTTCTACCTGATATATTCCTTCTGCAACTAATGTAAGGACCCTGTTACTAAGCCCTGTGAACTAGAACTTCTTCTATGATATTGCTCAACCACCATCAACTTCACATCTCATTGCCTTAATGGCTTCTGGGATTCTAATAATTTTCCTCATGAAAGTGAAATCAATTTTTAAGGCTTTTACAATAATTTACATGCTTCATTATTGAAAGTAGCTTAATCATTGCTATACTTGTCATAAATACCCTGGGTATTGACTTTATTATGAAGTGAGTAAGAAACACTCAAATTCTCTATATGTTTAAAGGTTCTACAAATGAAGACATTGCAATAAAAATTAATCAAGATTGTCAAGGAAAGTCTTGGCTCTATTGGTTTATCTTTTTAATTACTCTGCAATTGTTGTTAATCAGTTATATCTTCCTCTGTTGAGTAACAAAGCATGGGGTCTTTTTGTCACATAGGAAACAGACATTTAGTGTCAGATGATTTTTAAAGATAGGAAGTTCAGAGATTCTTAAGAAATTTTACTAATAAGCAAAATGTAACAAACTCACTATGTTACTTTTCATTTCCACATTCAAATTTTAAAGTTTGAAAAAAAATACAAATCTACTATAACATAATTTCTGAATGTCAGTACTCTAAGATTTTTCTGTTCTCAAATACACTATGGAATATATTCATATCTTGAGGTATAATGTGCAGGAATCCTTTCAATATGACTTTGTCTTATTAAAATAGTGTTCTTTCCAGGTGGTAGTGGCAGACCCATTTAATTCGAGCACTCAGGAGGTAGAAGCAGGTGAATCTCTGAGTTTAAGTATAGCCTGATCTATAGAGCGTGTTCCAGGATAGCCAGGGCTACACAGAAAAAAACCCTGTTTTGAAAAAAAATAATAAAGAAATAAAAAGAAAATAAAAGAACTAAAGAAATAAAAGAAAAGGAAAAATTGGTTTCCTTGTGGTAGTTGAATTTTAGAAACATTGTCACTTATTGCCTGGGGCCAGAAATTACATTTAGTCCCTGTGAAAAATGTTTGCATAACCTAGATAGCTAAAGTCCTTTCCCACATGGATTCTCCTGAAAGGCCGTATGATCTATCAACCAGCAAGAAGATTCTTCAGTTCAGTCCCTCCCTCCATGTACGATCATATATAAAGTACAGAGTCACACAAGTATCATTCCATCACCTTTGCTACATCATTCTAGTTTGTGAGAGAAAAAAAAATCTTAGTTTTCTACTAAACTCAGTAATAGAAAATTATCCAAAGGAGTAGTTGAAAGTCACCTTACATTTTGTCTACCACCTACAGCACTATTTTTCATCAGGAGTACCTTCTGAATGCAGTCATGTCTAAATAAAAATTTTGTATCTATTGTAGAATTTGACTAAAGACTTCCTTCCCAACATACTCTCTTTCAATGTTCATTATAAATAGGCTAATAGCTAGCAAGAAAAGTGCAGCAGTGACTATTTAATGTTCTCTTTCATTTGAAGTATTTGCTCTAGGATTGTGTATCCTAAGCTTTTCTTTTGGTAATTACAAAATTGACATTAAAACTTCCATTTTATTCATGTTCAGTATCAGTACATTGGCCACAACTAAACAGAAGAAATAAGGAGACGATGGGGGTATTTTAGGGGAAGGAGTGTAGGCTCTCACTCATTCAGTGAGTTAAAGCAGTAACTAGGAACAGTAATGCCCCCTAAGATGGGTTAGAATGTTCCAGAACATCATTGTCCGGAAGAGTAAAGGTGACGGAATAAAACCTAAGCAAATTTGATTCCAGACAAAGTTTTAACATTTGTTCTTGAACTATAGTTATGCATTTAATTAAAAGTGATCAAAGAAAATCTACATCTAACATTTTGGCATTGCAATTTTTAGCAGTATTCTATTAAGTATATAATTATTACAAACAAATAAAAGTGAGCAATTTAAGGTTGTTTGAAAACTATTTATTACTTATATAATGGTAAAGAATTTAAGCTATGCAAATAGAAAACAATTTTCACTTCTATTCACTATAATAACTCTAAAAGAAAAAAAAATACTGTCAATTTTTTATAGGGTCAGATTTTCATTAACATGCTAGAATTCTCTTTAGAATGGATAAATTAACTAGTGGGTTCCAGAGTTTGTTCCAGTTCCTGATTTATTAGATAATTGTTAAATAGAAAATAAGAATATTTCATAGTAATTCTTTTTGTTTGTTGGTTAGTTGGTTTTTGTTTTTTGAGACAGAGTTTCTCTGTTGCTTTGGCCGCCTATCCTGGAACTTGCTCTGTAGACCAGGCACACACAATCTCCATAAGATCCACCTGCCTCTGCCTCCAATGCTAAGATTAAAGGCATGCACCACCAAGGCCTGGTTTCTTATCAATATTTCTCCATATATAGTGTGGTTCCACATTCACTCTCTCCAGAAAAGATGAGACCAGTTTTTTTGGTTTGTTTGTTTGTTTGTTTTTAATTTTGAGCCATGGAAGTTCAAAAAATCTGGGATACAATTTATTTAGACATGCCTTAAAGACAACAGTTTAGGGAATACTAAAGGAATTTTTGAGAATCAATCTAAATAAAATGTATGTTCATGAATCTTAAAAGGCATTAAATAAAATTATAATACAAACTAATCAATTACTGTTCTTACTTAGATGATTACCGATATATGCACAGAAATTATAGATTCGAGTTTCTGTGGCATTTTAAGAAAATCCTTTTTCTCTCTAAGAAGCATCATGAGGTACATATATTTAATACCATACCTGAATTAGAAATTCAACAAATTTTAAAAATTATCACAGAAATAATGTGATTTCTTAAGTACTCTGAATAGCTTTTCTTAAAACAAAAGATTCATTATAAATTTCTGGACTTTCTCCGAGGACAAATTAGTTGACGTCACAGAGTCAAAACACTGGATTAGTAGGATTCAGTGAGAGTAACAACTAATGGACTTTAACAAGTGAAGTCAGTTTGAAAATGGTAGTAATTACCAGCTCTTAAAATGTGGGCCTAATATACAAGAAGGACTGTGTGACAGACATATTACTCAGGGAAAAATTGGTCACTTTATCCTGAAATGACTAAGACTATGGGAGTTAGTAATTTATATACACAGAAAAGGCAAATTCTATGCGTATTTGGCCTCTAAAGAGGTAACTAGAGTTAACTAGAAGTATGGGTGGGTAGAATGGGAATTTTTCTGGGCCCAGCTGGAGGTAACACAGGGTTCAGAGCTGCTGCATACTCAGAATCACCAAAGGTACACTAAGAAGACTGGCTGGGAGATCACAGTCCTATATCAGTGATGTTAATGTTGCACATACTTATAATAGCGAGTGATAAGAAGAAGGCACTCTTTTATTAAAAAATTTTCAGAATAACAAACTGTTCAACTGAGAGAAATTCTCAAGATTTAAAGATTTAGTAAAGAGAGGGCAAGCATCTGACAAATTAGAGGACTCCACCGTTTATGAATGCTTTCCTAGTCTAGAGAGAAGGTCATGTTAGTTTTACAGTGTCAGAGATGTTTGAAGCACTGCTTCACAAAGCTCTGACTGTGGCTTTATTAATCTTGACCCTGACTATGAGCCAGCCATTTGGTACTGCTTGGTGTTACTGTCTTTGACCCTGCTGATATCCTGAGCACTGTGGATTACATTTAAATTTAGTCTTCTTTGATCTCACAGTTCCCAAGAAGAAAGTGTTCGTGGTCATCTCTCCACAGAGGGTAGTTTGGGGTAGAGACAGGCATATCAGAAGCCACAGTTACTTACAAGTTAGTTTATTGCAATTAGCTAATTAGGAGCAATGTATTAAAATCATAAATATGTAGGAAACAATAATGTCTGCTATGTATGTCCCAAAGTGGAAATGTCTCACTTCAGCTAGCCATTCTGCCCACTGTCACCAGTGCCCTGCTTTCTAGATCCTGTCCTGCCCTTCTTTTATCAGGAGCACTTCTGTCTCAAAGCCAGCTGCAAGCACTTCTGTCTTTTGTGATTGGTGTTGCTGGCTTTGCGGTTTTTATCCATGCACTCCATTTTTATCTTAATATCCTTTCCCATGTGTCTGTGGGCAACTTGCAGTTTTCACCATGGCCCATTTCCTTTCCATTCTAAAAATGAGTCAAACCATGACACAACAGTAAGTTATAACAAGTAACTAAGTCTTTAACAATGTTAGAATGAAAATATATTTGTTAAGTGGAATTAATATAGGCCTCAGAAAGTATTATTAGTTGTACAATATGGATTAAAATAAGAAGTGACAAATTAAAATGGCATAATTTAAGCTGTGAAAAAATTCCTAACAAGTTGTAAAAATGGTACATGAGGGAAAATCAGGTATACCGGAATTTATTCTAATTGTCCAGGAATAGGTCAAAAGATGAAAAGAACTCTAAAAGAACAAGATGATAGATAAATTTAACTTTTTAATAATTACATTAAGTGTGATAAAATCAACATTCCAGTTAACTGTCAAAAGCTGGTAGATAGAGTTCTTTGAAAACAAATTACATATACATACTGTCACGTACCAGAACCATGCCTTAAAATCAAACGCACAAGCAATGCATGAGGGATACATGATGAACAAAATGGGAAGACATGAGAGAGCTTACATGGCCGTGTAATTATTTACAAAGCAAATTTCAAGATACTGAATTAAGAATAGTTAAAAAGTCTCATTTAATAGTTTTGAAAGGTTTCTCAATAAATGTAGACCTTACAACAGAACTTCACTATTCATAAACTAAAAAAATATGCCAGGATAGACTACTATACAGTTATAGTTGACTATCTTAATATCCATATATCAAAAGTTGTTATAACATGTAGATATAAAATTGTCAATTGTTTTAGAACTATGAACTACTCCATTAAACATACTCTATTGGATCATACTTATAGACCACTATCACATCTACACAGAATGCTCAATGAAGTAGATAATATAATCATTAAACAACTTTTAAGACTGGGAAGGAGAAAAATTAGTCCTCCTAAGTACTAATGCTAATTTGGAGGTTCTTGAACCTCAAGAATTATAAGAAAAGTAAATGTAAAGCATTTGACTTGGAGAGAAAGAAGTAGAACTACATTTTTGTGAGTCATGTTTTACCACTGACAACATGACCTTCTCTCTAGATCAGGAAAGCATACACAAACTGTGGAGGTCTCTAATTTGTCAAACTCTCTCCTTACTAAATCTTTTCTACATGACTGAATCTGTAGGAAGAACAATTTAATATAATATAATATTGTGTGAAATCAATGATTATTTCTGTTCATGAATGTACCTTGGCACTTTGAGGGGATTGATTTCCATGGCCCCCATATACCAAACTTTGTGAATATTCAAATTCATCACATAGAACGACAGTATTTGCAAAAAAAAACTCTAGATTTTCTTTTGCATACCTTATGAATTATGAATATTATGATAATCAGTTACTTATGGTACCAATGCAAAGTAAATGATATGTAATAGTTGTGAGTAGTGTTCTTTAAGGAATAGTGGCCAAAAAATAACTTCTATACATGATCAGCACAAACATATTTTTTCTTATATATTTTTATTCAATGGCTACTTAAGTCTACATAATCAATAAATATTCAATCAGGTTTAATGATTATGTTGAATTTTCAATGTAAAAATTTACTCCTAATGACATCTAAATGAAAATAAAGTTAATGAAAGTTATGTAACACACAGTGAGAACTCCAAAATGCTTTAAAAAGAAGTTAAAATATTTCACATTATTCTTTGTTCACAATTATGGATGGAAAGAGTAGATATTACTTTGATGTATATTATTTACCAACTTCTCTATGAATCAAAACATTTCTAACATGACACTGAACATGTTTCCTTTTGTCTTGTTTAATAGGAAATCAAACACTTACTCTAGACTTTATATTATCACTGGATATATGAAAACAAGAAAAATATCAAAGTTATATCATCTCACTTTAATACCTTCTGTAAAGCCAATTTAAACAAAGTTGTGGAGTTCTGACTAATAATAAACAAATATATCAATGGAATAGCATACAGAGTATAAAATTAGAGTTCTAGAGTTACATATTCAGATTAGTTGATTAAGTTAAAAATAGCAGCACAATCTACTGGAGAAATATAGTCTTCTTGAGGCAGGAAACATTGTTAAGTACATAAATGCTTGGTGGATATATATTGAGACCTAATTTTGGATATCCTAAACCCATTTATAAATGCCAGTGTGGTGGTATGCATCTGTAATAACAGGACTGGAGGTACAGAGATTAACAAAGCCTAGCGGTTGACTGACCAGCAAGTTCAGCCCATGCAGTGAACTCCAGGTTCAAGGGGAGACACTACCTCAAAGTATAAGTTGGAACACAAAAGAAAAGGATATCCTGACATACACCTCTGGCCTCCACATGTATATGTGAGCCTACCTGCACTTACACATACATACAAAAATGCACTATATACACATCCCAGTCCATGCCACAACAGCTTACTTCCACCCACAAAGCTACTCCTTTGGATATATTGTACAGGAATAGATATTCAGTTAGATATCTATATTAAACACTCTAAAGCAATAACTCACACTACACATTAGAAAAATATGGCTACAGATCTAATTATAAGAAAAAAATTACAATGTTCTATAAGAGGTAAATCAAAACAAATTTGAAAAATATAAGGCCTTTTCAAATCCAGAACAAAATATCTAGTTATTAAAATTAGACTTTAATAGAAGTTCAGTTTTCTGTTGTTCCAAAAATATTAAGAAATGATAAAGCAAGAAACAATGAACTCAATACCCCAAGTATATAAAGAATTCTTATAACTCAATGAACTTAAAATTCACAAAACTCCGAGTAAACATTTCACACAATAGTACATAATTGGCCAATATTAATATGAAAAATAATCACTATTTTTATGTGTCATACAAAAAATTTTAAACCATAATGAGGGCATACTACATAAACACATCAATTATATTGACTAAACCTTAAATGGGACTGGCACTATCAAATGTTGAACACATCAGGTAACTGATTCTACCACATACTGCTGGTGATAGTACAAAATGAGATTAAGAAATATGAAACACCATGTGCCCTTATGAAACGACTTTAAAATACTCTAGTTGATTACAGAGCAGTAGCAAAGGTCTATGTCAGCTCAGTGTCTGGGCAATGCTACCCTACAATAACAACAAAATTTGAGAAAACAAATATCCTTCAAAAGGTGAATGAAAACACCTTTTGATCCACTTGAGAAATGTGTTTTAATTAGTCATAAAGCCTCAAAAAACTCATGGCACTTACAGCTGTATAAAGGATATTTAGAGCAGTATTGAAGAAAATTTATCCTAATGAGTAAATTATATGAAAATTTTAGCAGATAACACTAATCTTTAATGACAGGAAAAAAATTCTTATTTCTCTAAGACTCAGGACTCTTAAAAGTGATTCCAATGGGGCAGGATCTAAGTCTTGCTTGAAGTACGGATTATGAAGCAATACTTATTTTATTCATACTCATAAAAATTTGCACATAGAATGTATGCAAATGAGAGACTCAGGGTGTAACTCAGTGGCACAGAACTAGGGTAGTTTGCATGTGATTCTGAGTTCAATCCCCAATACTTCAATAATGAAATGCATTATGCCTGAGTAAAGCACTACTAAGTATATAGATATTTTATTCAACAATTAATTGAAATTAATGTAGATCTCACAATATCTACATTATGTATATAAATTTTAAATCTATATTATGCTTATATAAGATACAAAAAAGTTTGTCTAATACCCTGTGTTCATTTCTCTTTGAACCTGTCTAAAACTACTTCTTTTTATGAAAATTAAATGGGTCATTCTTTGTGGTATTTTCCTTCTTCAAGATAACCACTATTATTTTTTTCCTCAGTTATATGACCAGTTTCTAAATACAGAATGACTTAATAAATCATTATCAAAAGACATGTATAATTTAAATGAGAAAGTTATGAATCAGATTATGTGTGATTATCATGTTGTAGGTGGACAATGTCATTGCTATTCAGATAAAGGACAAACAGGAATCAGCAAAACTAATGAGGATTAGAGATTCCAAACATTCTCACAGCTTCCTTTTGTGTTATGAAATTTTCATGAGATGCATTGTATACAGGATAAACAGTCTGAAATCTCAGTTTCCCTTGAGAAAAGATTATGTGATTAAAAGAAAAAAATATGTGATTGCTGTCTCTTTTTCCTTAAGCTCGGCTTAGCACTAATTACCTCAATAAAATACGACCAAGTATATATTCCATATAGGCTTGAGCATAAGAAGTGCTTTATAATATCTACATTAATCACATGTACAGGGTCCTGCCTTATGTTCCCACCTTGACTTCCTTCAGTGATGGACTGTAACCTGGGATTTTAAATACGAAACAAACCTTCTTAATTTGAAGTCCTTTCTTCATCATGTTCTGAGAGTCCCATTCACAGATGTAATAATTTGAGAGAGCTTTATGTAGTGAAATTGACCCTATTAATTCCAATGATATATTTTGGAGAAAAAAAAATGCTCCAAGAATGGTTTTTACATGGAGTCTAAATTCAGTCTCTGTTGCTGCGATAAACACCATGTCTAAAAGCAACATTGAGAGGTTACAGTTTATTTCATCTTACTGACCATGACAAAAGGATGTCAGCAAAAACTCAAGGCAGCAACTGAAGCAGAGGCCATGAGGGAACACTGTTTTTAGGCCCACATCCTCTACCTGCTTGGCTTACTCTCCTATTTAACCTAGGTCCACCTGCCTAGGACTGTTACTGCCCAGAACAGACTATGCCTTCTCATATTCATCATTAATCAAGAAAATGCTCCAGAGGCGTGATCATAGACCAATCTGATGGAGGCAATTCCTCAGCTGTTATTATCTTTTTCCATGTAGTTTTTCATGTGTCAATTTGACAAAAGCCAATCAGCAGACATAGATATTAATTGGTAATAAAGCCAATTATTGAAAAAAAATCAAAGGACATTTTAGGTCAATGTGCTCATAACCATCTTCTAAACCTCCAGTCATTTGCTTAGTCACCTGGCATCTGTCCTTCCTCCTGGAGTATTTTAATGGATGAGTGTGGGGATTTAAGCTCCAAAAGTTTGGGAGATATAAGAGGGATCTAACCATAGTCAGTCTAGGAGGATCAGAGAGTGGTGATTCACACCTTTAATCCCAGCATAGGGAGTATCTTTGGAGTGGTGACCTATGCCCTTAATACTATCTGGGTTCGAGGTAATCTTAGTTTACAGAAGGAGTTCCAGGATCCCAGGCAGGCAGTGGTGGGGCCACGCCTTACCTGAGTATTTAAGGCAGACATAGAAAGACAGAGGGCTAGAAAAGGCCAAGAGAAGCCAGGCTGAGGAAGCTGGAAGACAGCTGACTAAGATCTGACTTTCTCAGAGATTTATCACTGAGTTTCATTAATTCGTGCAGCAGATGAGAACACAGCAGAATGTTTTTCCAGCGCATGCCATAAATTGGACATAAAGCAGTAGGAGAAAGTCCCATGTTGTAGTGCAGAACACGGTGTGTCTCATTTTTCCACTGGAGAGGTTTTGTGTGAGTGTACTACATATGTGCATGTGTAGTGTATTCATTACTTCCTGTGCAAGTGTGTATGTCTGTCTCTCTCTCTCTGTGTGTGTGTGTGTGTGTGTGTGTGTGTGTGTGTGTGTATGCATATTGGATAAAACTGTAAGTTGAAGAAATTAGTAATACATTTTTAATACCTTTTTTTGATTTCAAAAGTGGCTATAATGAAAAGTCTTACAATCTCATGTTACCCAAGAAGAGAGATTTAATGCTAAAGAAATCTCATGTTATTCTAGTAAGCTATGTCTTAATTTTAAGATGCCATCAAGGCAGCAATTTCTAGAAGCCCTGGGATCTAACTTTGGGCAAACACCCATTTCAAAGTCAGAGCCAAATCAGAGCTCCTTGGAAAAGGCAAAATAACTCTTCACTTGAAGCCTTTTCTTTATGCTGTTCTGGGAATCATGTTCACGGATGTTGCAATTACACTTGGGAGTTATAGTGAAATCAACTCTATTAATTCAAGTTATATGTTTTAGAGAACAATGTTCCTAGAAGACAAACAGTGTGATTTCAGGACTTTTTTTTCCTAATTCTCAGCAACACTTCTCATTCCCTGCCTGCATGGTCATTGTTGTGTTCATATTCAGTGATGGACCACCCATGTGTGCAGCAGCAGCTCTTGCCAAGAAGTTGAAGCTCACACCCACGTACATTTTGTTCTCTCAGTCTGAAACTGTCTAGGCCACTTCATCTATCACCTCCCATGCGCAAACTTTAAGCCATGTTCCTTCAGATGAATGCAATGCTTTTAGGTATTTTGATAGTAGTTAATTTTAAGACAGTAAGTAGCTTTGGAGAAGACTGATTGCATTTATTGGCTGCTCATTACATATTCATTATTCCTGAGTTAAATGTTTAATAGAATATGAATAGTTCTCACTTGAGAGATTTATTCAGTCACTCCATCTTTTTTAAACTTACTGAGCTGATAATGCTTTCAGAAAACGATACAATGAGGCAGTACAAGGAGTCCCAGGGACACAATACTAATTTGTTTCTTACTTAAATAAAGTAGAATAAAATAAAAAATAAGTCACTTTTTCTATTAGTGACTAACATTATTGTAGGTTATTCACTAGTTAAGATATGTAATTTGGGACATGGTGGAGGGGTGTACCTTCTCTGTATAGATGCAGCTTCTATTCTATGCCTATTTGATGATAATAATATCAGAGTCTGGATTTTAGCTCCTATGTCCAGGAAGGACACAAACATGTTATTCTAGTAAGCTTTGTCCAGAGTAGCTGTATCCAGAGACTGAAGTGGAATGCAGTTGGTCAGTGATCCAGAACAAATATTTTATTGTGATAGCTATTCACTATATTTTCTGTTGCTTAAGATAGCTCTTTTCTTGTGTTTAATACAAATTTGAAACCTAACCTGAAGTTAATATAATTCTAACTTCAACAGTCTCTTTTATTTCTATTTCTCTATGGTAGGAAACTAAGAATTGCTTGTGAATTTTTTTGTATTTTGTTTTGCTGTTGTTGGATTTTTTTTGTTTGTTTGGTTGGTTGGTTGGTTTGTTGGTTGGTGGTTGGTTTTTTGACAGAGTTTCTCTGTAACAGCCCTGGCTTTTCTGGAATTCATCAATAGATCAATCTAGCCTCAGATTCACAGAGATCCATCTGCCTCTGCCTCCTGAGTACTGGGATTCAAGATTTATGGCCACCACCATAGACTGCATTGTTTTAATCTATATACTCTTGACACTCTATAATGGGGCTGTCATTGCTATCCTCATTAAATAAATAAATGATGACTCTTATTCACAGTCACTTTATGAATGTTTAGGTTCTTCTGAAAATACACAAGCAGAGACCAATAATCATATTATTTTAAAGTTTATTCTTAATCAGTGTATTATCAGTGTTAGTGCCAAGTTTGCTATGCATTTCAATAACATATTATTATATTAATCAATACATGTTTGGAGAGTTTTAGATTTAGTAATTTTTGGTTTGCATTTTAAATGGTCTCATTGCTTTCATTCTTATAATTATCTTACTTCCCATTGAGTTAATTGTAGTAATAGGAAATTTTCAAACCAAGAAATAAAAATCAGGGCATATACTAAAGTTTCCCCCTTGCTTATGTGGAAACTGTGAATAACTACAGAATAACTGAAATATAAGATAAATATCCAACACCTAATTATATCAAGCATGGTTTTCAATAGTTCAGCCCTGGGCTATTATGTCCTCTTTACACATAGGCATTGTTTCAGCCAGCAAACATGGTACTGATGAAGGCAGTTTCCTTAGAAGTGTATAGTTCAATAAAGAGGATGAGAATCACATCTTATATCCATAAAGGACTCTGTAGTCATTTTTTGAAAAACGTTATCTCCCTCTTGTTCACTCAGAATAATGAATAACATTGGCACCTGCAGAACTGTTAATCATTATTTCACTGATGGCCAGGAATGCCTGACTTTCAGTCTTTATTGTACAACATCACCTGTTTTAATATATTTTGTATAATTTTTATCTCATGTTTCCATTATCATATGACTAATACTACTGCACTATTAGCTTCCCTTCATTGGACTTTCTGGCCACACATAGTGTGGTTCCTTTTTGTGTGTTTGTATTGGTGGATTTTAAAATCACTATGGGGAAAGAAGACTTGGATTAGAAGAACTCTATCCTTTAGACTGAGAGCATGTCTGTCCAAGCCAGGGAGGCCTTGGCTTTCCTATGTACTCCCTCAGAGTCATTATCAGATGATATCTTTATTAACACAAATATTCTTACTCCTTAATTGTAAGTACCAATCTCTTTTTAGAACACAATATCGCCGGGGTTTTGACTTCTGCTGATCTTCTCACATGTGGTGACATCATTTACAGACTAATGTCTCAGCCTATGTATGGAGCTCAAATGAGTCTAAAAGTCAACATTTTCTTTTCTCACATACCATTATTCATTGTCTTGTTTTTAATCTGTGTCCTTTAACTCTGAAGAATTTTTGTTTGTTTGTTTGCAAGCGAAGCAAACTTTGGCAATGATGTTTATGATAATATAATCCAACATTCTTGATCACAAATGTGAGAGTGGTTAGTGTTTTAGCTCGCTGTCATGTCAATAATTCATCATGGTTAACTGTAGCGTAAATTTCTCTTTTCAATATTTTGGAACATGAAGTGAAATGGACCTATATACGTTATGTAATGGTTCCTCAACAAATAACATTCATGCTCATCCCTCATTCATGCTCAAATATATTCTGTAATTAGACCATTTGTTAAGACAAATTTGCATATTTGTTTATATTCTTTCAGCTTCTTTTCTGAAATATTGACTTTATGGAGCATAATTTTACTTCTGACCACTATCACTCCCTTTTCTCTTTGCCTTTACATACATATGCAGTGTTAGCATAATTAGTCAGTCCATATAACCTAAAATGTTTTAATTCTTTATTTGTGAACAATTACTTCAGTATATTAATTTGTAGCTTTATGCTTGAAATTGTATTTTCAAAACTTTGTTATCATTTAAGAGGATTTTTTCACAAATATAATGTGCATACTATTATATAAATTCTATACAAAACTCTGAGTATTACAATTACTCTACCTGTATATTTTAAGAGTGTTTTAAAACCTAAGATCTATATATTGACATGCATAGTGTTTCTAAAAATGATCTCCAAATTTAGATAGTGGATATAGATCTAGGTCAGCTAATCTAAAAATTTCAAACTGGAACATGCATAAAAATAAAACTAGAATATAAAAAGTAAGAAGATAGTCTTCGCATTCTCTCAAGAACTAGAAGAAAGCCCATGCTCTGCAAACTGGAGGAAAAAAGCTTGGAATTCTTTCTCTGTTCAACCAGCAGATGTCATGTTTGAGTGTCAGAGCTCAAAACTGTATTCCTGTCATGACTATGTGTGTGTGTCTTATAAATGAAAAATAGTAACTACAGGGTATCCAAAAATGTCTAACTGTGACAGCATTTATTATCAACAAATAATCTTTATTATCATGTAAAATTACCTCTCCTTTAATTCTCAGTTTAATTATTCAGTTAAAAAGGAAGCATTATCTAACTTTATTTTTAATTTTTGAATCAAAAACAAGATCTTACTGTGTCTGCTTATCTGTGTATATCCATTTCAATGCCATTGTTATGTCTGTTCTAGCTCACCATACCTTCATCTGTCATATGAGCTATGCAGTTATATCAAAAATGTTCAGATATACTGCTCCCGAAAAGTAATAGCCAATTCAGTTTATTTATAGAATGATTTCAATTTTAGTGAGTCATAAATTATCATCAGTTTACTGATACAATATCATTTGTCATAAAATGAGGACATTAAAACAATAAAATCTGTCTTCGTTGAATTCTAGGGTCAAAAGTTCAAAATGTTTCATGAAATGAAAGCCAAGGCCAACACCATAACAAAATTAATTCTAGATTTTACAAGACAATTAAAAAAACATCCTGCATTCACTATTGATGTTAAGACTTTGTTACATGTTATCAGAATTCAGATGTGTAATGCACAGTCTCTAATCTCACTAGCAAACTGGAAAACATGTCATTCCTCTCCCATGTCAGCACCGAGGAAGTTTTGGGTAATTTGCTTCATGTTTTCAGTTTCACTTACTTGTGTGGTCAGAACTTGATAAAGAGTACTCCATTTTGATCCTTCCAAGTTTCAATACACTAAATCTTAACTGGCCACAGGAAGCACAAACACGTTTTCTTTTTTATTGACCCCCACCATCAAGGGGATTTGATCATGAATCTCCCACTACACTTCTTTGATGATTCAAATTTTAAATTTTCTTTCTCTTCTATGCTTGCTCTCTCAAGTTAGATGGGTGGCTCTTATCTACTCTTTGTTTTTAGCCTGGGACTGCATCAGTTCTCAGAACTTAATCTTCTTTTATCGGTGTTCAAATCTCTTCAGTAATCCCTTCATGTGTAGGGTTCTAATTTCTATGAGCATGCCTTCAGATAGGAAGACCAGACTCCAATCCTTACTGCTCCCATATTCCAGCCTAGTTAAATTCTACTACATACTTGATATATCCAATTTATCACCCAGATTGTTTAAAAACTTATCTTCCTGAATGCCTCTCCAAAAACTCAATCCTTCAATGGCTCTCTGTTTGAGCTGCTGGAAGTTTCATTCTCGGAGCTTCTTAGCCTATAACCTTAGCTTCGTCCTTGATTCTCCTTTTTTTCTCATATTGCTGCTCAAGTCAGCCCTTCATGTATCTATTCTCAAAACCAAGCAGGAAGGGATTTGACTTTAATAATATGACTCTCCAAGTAGAAGAGTCTCTTACGGAAGTCGGGACATAAAGTGATAAGGACCAAGAGAACAGTGAGTTTGTTGAAGGTCTGATGTGTCCGAAGTCACATTGAATCACTTTCTGCTTCCAGGAAAGGCCTATGCCCCCGAGTTCTATTATGACACCTACAACCCCGTGTGGCAGAACAGGCACCGAGTGTATTCATACAGTCTACAGTGGACACAAATGAATCCTGATGCCGTGGATCGGATTGTTGCATACCGGTTGGGTATTCGGCAGGTAAAAAAATTTACTGATTTTATTTCATGTTTGTTTTCTAGTTGAGACTTTGTTGCTGCAGTTTTTATTCATATTGTAAATTTATTTCAGAAATTTTTAATTTTAATTTTGTGACAATACTGCTTTCCAGAAACTACTCAGAATTAATTATCAACCTTTTAAATTAGTCTATACATTTTCTATTATTGTAGTAAAACTATTAAAGTAATCCCTTTTGAGCCTGTTTAAAGGCTATACCTCTATATGGGTTCAAAAATTATATTGTATAAAAAGAATTTAGAATGTTCTTGTGCATATTCGATTGTATAAATTCATTACCCTGTGTTCTAAGTGGCTAGATGCCTTACATATTTTTACTTGAAGGTTCAAGCTATATTCAAAATGTTTTAAAAGTTAGCATGTTTGAAGAACATAAGTAATTTAGAAAATTGAAAAGTAATAAAATAAATTATTTTAATTTACCTGAAAATTATTAGTTGTGTGAAATGATTTATATATTCTATACTCAAACACTGTAAAACTCAATGCTTGGTGATATGACTGACAATTTTGAAATTTTATATATAGTTCTTTAAACTGGTGTATGTTAGAAACATATTTTCTATATGGCAAAATATTTTGTAGCAAAACTGAATTGCACATAGATTTTTAGTACATACTCAAATGTTTTAGCTAAATCACAGAATAAAAATCTGAGTTGGGACAATAACAGGGAAAAATTTCCTTGGAGATCAACTGCTTAAGCCTGTCCTGGTTAGGGTTTCTATTGCTGTAAAGAGACACCATGACCATGGCAACTTTTATAAAGTAAACATTTAACTGGAGTAGCCAACTGACAGTTTCATAGGTTTAGGCCATTATCATCATGACAAAGATCATGGTGACCTGAAGGCAGATAAATCCTGGAGCTGAGAGTCCTACATCTTTTAGGCAACAAGTCAACTGACAGTCACACCAAGGGACACTTAAGCAAAAGAGAGCTCAGAGCCCACATCCACAGTGACAGACTGTACCCACCAATAGGTCCATTTTTATTCAAACCACCACAAGTCCCATTAACCTATTCAATTGTCACCATACAAGTATTCATTTTAGCTTGCTTCCATTATTTATAAGAAAATATCTAGTAATGTAAGGTTGCGGGTAAGATTCATTATACATTAAATATTCTTGTAGCAGATGCTTTCTTTGGGTCCAACAACGAGCTTCCAAATTATGACAGGAAGACTTACTAGTTTTGAATGTTTGGTCTTAGCTTACCCCCTTTTTTTTGCTAGATCTTTTAACTTAAATTCACCTACTCATCTACGTTTTGCCTCAGGGCTTTTACTTTTCTTTCCTTCTGTGTATCTTGCTTTCACCGCTTCTCCTATCTGGGTGGCTGACAGCAGCTGCCTGGCTTCTTGCTCAGTTTCTTGCCCTGGCATGTCCTCTCTTTCTCTCTTGTTCTCTTCTCCTTTTATTCTTCTTCTTCATCCTCGATTCATTCTCCTTCTTATTCCCTCTGTCTGCCAGCCCTGGCTAGCTATAGGCCATTCCACTTTTTATTAGACCACTCAGGTGCATTAAGCAAGCAAGGAGAAACAGATGCAACACATCTTTGCATAATTAAATGCACATCCTTACAGAGTTAAACAAATGCAGCATAAACAAATGTGACACACCTTTACACAGTTAAAGTGAGATTCCCTAGTCTATACAAATGTAACACTTTTCATAGTTAATATTATACTCTACTGCATTGTCTGATCATTACTGTTCTTTATCTTGAAATGTAAATTTATACAAACACAGGCACATTTGATCAACACAACATTCTTATCTATGTTCTCACAGTTCAGTGATCAGCTCAGCCCAGACAGAACCTGTCTCTTTCAGTATCACCATCTTTAGTGGGGTACCTGGGTATTGTCAGGTCCATTTCAAAATAGTGTCCTGCTTCTTCCAGTTGTGTGCTTTTCCTTAATGAGGTTTATAAATACAAGACATTTCAGACTAGCACACTGTCGTCCCACCCCGTGACCATTTCTATAGCTTGGCTTTTTAAAACAAATACATTTACTTATCAAGTATGTATGTGCAGAAATGTTCACATGGGAGAATGTATGCTGGGGTCAGAGAACAGCTTGCAGAAATGTTTTTCATTCTACCATGTAAGTCCTGGGTTGTTGTTGTCAGGTTGTCAGGCTTGGAGGCAAGCACCTTACCCAGTGACCCATCTCACTGGCCCCTTTCTTTATTTGTAATATTACTCATATATAAAAAATATTTTAATGGGGAGTATCTTAGAGCATTCTTGTTTTTCATACCTCATTCTCTTTTTATTTGAAGACTTTACACATTGTTTAAACATTCATAATAATGTCTCATTATACACTCATAAATAAATGTGTACATTTCAACATACAGACCTTAAAACAAATTGTTATTTGCAAGAAAAAACGTATTTTTGGTGTCCTATCCTGCTTTATTACAAAGATCTGTTTATCATAGGTGGGTGGTGGTGTTGCTTTAATGTATGTGTGAGTTTTGCCTGCAGGTATGTCTGCACATGGTGCCCATAGAGGCCAAAAGAGTGTCAGATGCTCTGTAACTGGAGCTACAGAAGGTTATGAGCTACTGTGTGGGTCCTGAAGACCTAACCCAGGTCTTCTAAAGAGTAGCCAGTGCTCTTAACCATTGAGTCTTCTCTCCAGCCACACAAATCTATTTCCAATGTTGAAGTCAGAAATTTATCTTCACTTTCTGACGTCTTCATTCATATTTTCTTAGAACAATTAAGTAAATTCCCATTACCTCCTTAAGTCAGTGGGCTCTACCCAAGTCTTCTTACCGTTTCCTTTGTCTTAAAACTTGAGTTCCTACCTAATGTTCTTGTTATGTATGCAAGGTCAGAATCTTTTCCTATAAATAAAAGCTTAAAGGAAAGCTAACTACTAACAAATGTTTTACTGTCTTCAAATAAAGGGGGGAAATGTTTGAAAGAGAGGTTTAGGGCCATTACTTTCCTAGTCATTTTAAGAGCCTGTTCTTCAATAGATTTTTGCTGGAATTGCTATGCAATCTTCCCAGTGACACTGTCTCCCTGTAACATTCACTTTTCTGAAATGAATGTATCCACAGAATGCATGCTGATATGTTTCTTAATCACAATTCTGTTATAACCACCCAGCATATAGGGACATACATTTTCTCATCACTTAACTGTTCCTTTTCAGCTAGCTAATTAAACAGAGTTCTATTCTGCTTCCTTCCAAGATCATCCGTATATGATATGTGGATATAAATTTCCCTTTAGTATGCTGTTGAAAATAATGCATTCTAGACACCTCTATCTTTCAAGTCTAGACAGCCTAGCCTCATCATTTTTAGTTATATAACCCTGAACGTGTTTCTAAACTTACCCAAATCTGAGTTTCTGTCCAGTAAATTGAACACAACATTATCTTCCAGTGAGATGGACTAGGTCTCCACCTATCCACAGTTAAGTGCCTTTGCTCAGAGCACTGCTTTCAAGTCTTTGTAGGTGTTCTTGAACTAATTAACAAGTTGGTGTAAGTTTTTTCCTCAGCTTACAGTAGCTCACATTTTTGTGCTGTATTTTACTAGGTATGCTATATAGCCCGTTCCTCTGTGATTCCCAGCCACGCTTTTGAAATAAACTAACATGCAGACAGTTTTCATCATGCCTTTCTTGTTTTTATTTCCACCGCATTATCCCCCGTGAGATCTATTTTGCTGGCTCACATTTGTCTCATCCACTTTTACTCCTGCTAAAGCATTCTTGATCAGCTCCATCTACACTGCTAACACACACGGCAGCACCGCTGCAGAGAATTGTATTTCTATCAAGTGGCATCCAAACAACAAAGAATTTTCCCGCTTTGAATCTGTTGCCTTATTATACCATTACATATTTTTTGGCCTTTTTTATATTTAGAATTTTCTTTATATTTATAAATAAAGTTGTGGGGGGTTTTGAGACAGTCTTGCTACATAGGCCTGGCTGTTCTGAAACTGATACTAAAGATCAGGCTGGCCTCAAACTCACTGAAACCCACCTGCCTCTGCCTCCAAGAGCCGAGATTAGAAGTATGCACCACGACATATGGCCTATAAATAAACATTCTATTCCTGGTGTGATTACTAGGATACTTTGTCTTCACTGATAGTTTTACTTAAATATAACATCTTGGTGTGGAAGATACACAATGTTCCTTTTGAGGTTATCTCAATACAGGATCATGTTCTAATGATATCAACCAGTGTGAAGAGCCAGGTGGTGTTTGTCATTTGTACGTACGTTTCTTTTTCACTGCCCTGTTCACTACATCCAGGTCTGAAAAAGAGCCTACATGCTGAACAATCTCAACAAGCAACATTGCTTCTGAAGTTCCACTTAAAGACAGAATTCTAACATGGCACAAAGCATTTCATAGTCACGGAAAATCATGTAGTGCTTTTTTCTGAATCTCTTCTCTTTAATTATACAGAAAATTATGACTGCAAATAGGCTTTAAATCCATATTAGTCAGAAATGTAGCTTTGCTTTTTGGTTCAGGTAAAATAGCATACTGATGCTTTATTAGGACAAAATCCTTTAGTTTGAAAATTCTACACTTGAAATCTGATCTGACTAGCACCTTTATGAAGAATCTGTGTTACATGTTTATGACTTTTCCAGTTACCTCATTGGTGCCCAGACTGTGGATCACATTTTAGACCAATCCTATTGACCCATCTTCCCAAATTCTATAAATATATCAGTAAGCCTTTATGTCTGATCATAGTAAGTATAGCTTTAATTATTTTGAAATAAACAAATTAGAAGTATATACTAAGCAGTTTTATCTTTTAAAAATTATGTGAAAATACATCTGGGGCTGGAGAAAACGCTAAAAGAACACTTGCTGCTCTTCCAGAGGACCCAGGTTTGATTCTTAGAACTCTCGTGGATGCATAACTTTAGTTCCAGTGGATTTGAAACCATCTTCTAACTTCCAAGGGTACTAGCTGTGCCGAGTACACAAAGATACATGTAGGCACAACAGTTTTATGGAATAAATGGAATTAAAATGGAAATAAATATATTTTAAAAACACTAAAAAATATTAAAGTACATAATATAATTGAATAAAAATCTTTATTGATAAGTGTCATTAATGTATTCCAATAAAAATTTAAAAACAAAATAAAATATAAACTTTCCTTACGAACTAGTGTTTATGCATTCTTAATGAGATCACCTTTCCATAAAATGTATACTAATTTATGTTAAAAGTATGAAAATTTTTATATAGTCATTTGCATTGCTATATATCAGACTCATTTATGTTACTGAGTCATATATGACTGACTAAATCACACCTTAAGCCCCACTTATGATTTTAAAGTGATATTATCTTAGGTATCATATTTATTTTATGCCTATACATCTAAGTAATATCTTCTATCCGTAAAATATGTACCCTATCAAATATGATTTATTTTCCTGTTGCACAATACAGGCTGAATAATACAATAATTTCTATATCAGTTGGAAATTTTAGGAGTCCATTCTTTAAGTATCAAGCACAGATATATAGATTCAACTTGGTTTTTAATTCAGAAAATTTTAGAAATACCATCATCTTTTTTTAAATTAACTATAATTACAAAATCATAGTTCCGTTGTCAGAAAACAGCTGGAAGACACTGCTAGACTGAATCAAGAATTCCATTCAGCTTTCCACTGAAGTATTAGCTGACTCTTTTCCTTAAAGCATGTGATCTGTCATTAAATATGATTAGAAAAAAAAGAAAGTTTTAAACCCTGAGATTCATTTAATCACTACAAAACATCTTGTTATACCCAGGAAAAGCACTCAGACCTAGAAACACTGCTTTCAGAAGTTGAGAAGACCAAAATATGAGAAGCCAAAAAACTAACTTTTGAAACAATGTTTCTCCAAAATCTTCATGTCATTAAGCTATACTTTTGGGGCTCAAATAAAAAATGCTTAATCTCCTTAGATTGCTGCTAGACTCCAATTACTTGCAATGTTTGTTGCTCAAAAGAAAGGAGAAAAGGTTATTGAAATGTCTGCTTCCTTTGATATCAGAAGAACTAAGGACAAAGCAAAGCTCATGCAATATAGCAACAACATAAACATCATTGGAGTATATTAAAAACGCATGCAATTACAGTTTCTATACCTAAAAAATATTTTAATTCTGCTTAAATTTTGTAGTTTCTATTCTCCTGTGATATAACTTTTGACTGTCATCTTTAGAAACCGTGGCCATTTGATTTTCCCCAAACAAAGTAATTTTTGAGTCTGTTCTTGTATCTTAAAGTCATGATATAAAACATGGTTGTAAATATAATATTCATTTGCTTATCTGTTCGGTCACTATAGCTTTGAGTAAATTGAGTACAATAATTTCCAGGAAGTAAAAAACGAAATATTATCCTCAATACATTGTTGAATGTATACTATAAAAAAAATATATATATATATAATATATGTTATATTATATATACACACACACCCATTTTGCTGTTTAGTTTTGTTGCTATTTTGATGGAGACTATGCCTCCTCATACTAGGTTAGAACAACCTCCAGGGAATTTTCTTGATTGATGACTGAAGTGAGGGAACTTTCTCTGGATAGATAATCCTGGAGGCGACAAGAAAGCAAACTGAGCAAAAAGAAGGGACAAGCCAGCAATTAGCATTTTCCCATGGTTCTGCTTTAATTCTGGCCCCTAGCTTCCTGTCTTGAATTCTGCTCTTGATAGATTGTAAGCTGTAAAATGAAATAAAAGTTTTTTCCTTGAGTTGCCTTTGGCAGTGTTTTATCTCAGCAATAGAAAGCAAAGCTCAACATACAGATTTGGGGGGCAGATGAGACAATCAGCTTGTAGGCTAAAACACAATTTCTAAGATAGATATTTAACTAGTTCAATTGCTTTATTTCTGTCTTTTCTGTTTTAAAAAGTATTTTATTTTATTATGTGTATATCTATGCATAGGAATTTTCATGTAAGTGCAGGTGCCCCTGAAAGCCAGAAGGCAATATTGGATCACTAAAGATGACTCATAGTCAGTTGTTAACAGTGCACATGGGAATGGGAATTTGAACTCTGCATAAGTAGTGTGTGTTTTTCAGTACTGAGCCATCTTTTGAGCACTTACCCAGATTTTTCTTTTAAAACAAAAATCACAAATGATCACTGATAAAAGAAAACAATAGCATATATATGTATGTATAATGTTGTATAGTTAATTATGAAATGCATTTACTGCACATTTTAAATTATTCTCTTGCTATATGTTAATAGCATGATGACTGACTGTTTCCCATCAAGTTAAGCATTTTTTAAAAGTAGACTATTACTGTTTCTAAACCTATTGACTATTTTGAAAATTCCTCTTTAAATCTCTGCAAAGAATTTAAATTAGTTTCCTATTTTCTTTTAATTTTTGACAGTTTTTTAAATATAAAAGTTGTTTTTACATACCAACCACAGTTCCCCTTCCCGTCCCTTCTCACAACCCAGCTTCCCTCCATACCCTCCTCACCCCACCACACCATCCACTCCTCAAAGTGAATAAGGCCTCTCATGGGGAGTCAACAAAGTCTGGAATATCAAATTGAGGGAGGACCAAGCCCCTTCCACCTGTATCAAGGCTGAGCAAGGTATCCCTCTATAGGGGATGGGTTCCCAAAAGCCAGTTCATGCACTAGGAATAAATTCTGGTCCCACTGCCAAAAGTCCCGCAAACTGCCCAAATCACACAACTGTCATCTACATTCAAAGGGTCTAGTTTAGTCCCATGCAGTTCCCCAGCTGTCAGTCCAGAGTCAGTGAGCTCCCCGTAGCTCAGGTCAGCTGTCTCTGTTGGTTTCCCCATGAGCTTGCCCCCTTCGCTCATAAAATCCCTCCTCCATCTCTTTGATTGTACTGGAAACATGTCCCAGTGCTCTGCATCTGGTTTCATCAGTTGCTGGATTAAGTTTCTAAGATAACGATTAGGGGAGTCATCAATTTGATTACAGAGAAAGACCAGTTCAGATACCCTCTTTACTGTTGCTTAGAGTCCTAGCTGGGGTCATCTTTGTAGATTCCTGGTAATTTCCCTACCACCAGGTTTCTCCCTATCCCCCAAATTGCTTCCTCTGTCAAGATATCTGTTTCATTGTTCTCCTTCCCTATCCATCCCCCAGTTCTACCATCTCATTCCCTCATGTTCTCCGCCCTCCTCCTGTTACCCTCACCCATACTCCCAATTTACTCAGGAGATTTTATCTATTTCCCCTTCCCAGGGGAATCCATACATGTCTCTCTTAGGGTCCTAGCTTCACGGATTGTAGACTGGTTATTCTTTGCTTTATGTCTATTATCCATATACCTTGTATTTATTTTTCTGGGTCTAGGTTACCTCACTCAGGATGATGTTTTTCTGGTTCCATACATTGGCCTGCAAATTTGAAGATGTCATTTTTTTTACTACTGCATAATACTCCATTGTGTAAATAAATGTACCACCTTTTTTACTCATTCGTCAATAACATAAATATGCAAATATAAGTATACTTACATATAATATGCTCTAGTTAATTATGAGACAAATTTAGTACCATTTTAAATTATTTTGTTATATGTTTATAGCATGACGATTTAGTGGCTTTATTTTTCCCATCACACTAAGCATTTTAAAAGTGATTTTTAGTAATCAGTTCTTTGCTATTCCCTCTTTGCTAAGTATTTATTAGATTATGCTCTAGAAATATAGTTTTGAATTATATATATATACATACATGCTAATATAATAATTAAAATTAAATGTTGCAAAATATCTACTTTAACATGTTTTCTGAAGAAGCAAATAAAACGATTTGAAAAACAAATAGTTATTTGCTTAGAATAAATGGCATTTTCATAATTCAGTAACTATTATGAAGAAGTCTGTGTCTATGGGCCAGTCAACAGATGCTAAGAGAGAATGGCAGATGAAATGGCAGATGAAATTGAAGTACCACTTGGATAATCAATATGCTTGATTTAGTCATTTTCCTAGATTTTTATTGAGAAACACAGAGAACTCAAAGAAATTCAAGTGAATTATTTAATACACACCCAGGAAATTCTGTGAGTATTTATCAAATCCAGATTCTTAAAAGCATGAATAAAATGACATTTTTGTGGGTTGATCAGAATATATTATATAGATCATAAACCCTATTTTACAGTAGACAAAGACCACCAAAATTTGAAGTAAGTAATAGTGATGTAGATTGGAGTCTTGAGAGTAAGAGTGAAGATTTAAATAATTAAGAAAACATTGAACTTGGTCAGACTTGAATACTGTTTGAGGTATGGGGAAACTTTTTGAAAAAATGATGTTTATATTCTCCATCATTCACTCAACATTCTTAATATCTGATCTCAAAAGCATCATCTATAGACATTAGAGGGGAATCTGAATTACAGAGAAATGAAGGAGGGGCTAAATGATCCCCCCATTCTGGAAAAAAATGCCTAAGACATAAAAGTGAAGCTAAGTAAAGAACACTGCATTTTCCTGCCTTATTCCTGTAAATACCAACCCCTGTCTTACCAATGGAAGCATAGGGATTACAGATGTGCTACACATCTATTCATCTGGCTTCATGTGGAACCAGGAACCCACTCAAGTCTGCACAATTGGGTGCTTTTTCCACTGAGCTCAATCCACTATGTGTATTTTGCTCCAAATTTTAAGAATTATGGAGTGATAAAACTTCAAATACCAATCGCTAAAATCAATTGTTTTAGTTTTTAAAAATGAACATATTGAGTGGCAGTAAAACGATGATGTGCGAACTCAAATTTCCCCAGCTAATGAATTTACCTGCATCAAATTCAGTTGCACTTGGTTTAATAAAGCTATTCTAAAATTTAAGCCAATATTCTGTGCAAGTAATATGAATAACTTTTGGCAATTAAAATATTTTCCTATTAGGGTCAGTGTAATGCAGTTTTAAAATAAGAATTGTTGGCTCTGGTCCCCTAAAAACAGCTGCAGTATTCCAGCTGTGGAATTACTCCACAGTGGATTGCTGCCTTCAGACTTCTCCTCTTTGGTTTGAGAAGTTCAAACAACAAGCACAGAAGAAACCACAGAGTAAACTGGATATGCTTTAGTGTGCTTCCGATTTTAGAAATCATTTCAGAATAGAACAAGGAGTTGGGTAGAAATTTGAAGGTAGCACTTGAACAACATAGGCAACATCTTTTTAGTAGATAGTTTTAATGCATTTATATCATTCTTATATTAGCCCAAATTATTTACATATGCTACATGTTTCAACTCGTAACCCAATAATGTGTATATACCTATTAGTTCTATGCTATATGTGAAGGATCTAAGGTTTGAATTGTATCTAAGCCATTTGACTGTAGAGACTGACAAATGTGGCCCATCTGAATACCATGAAACTTGGGCACTTGTCTAATGCTGTTGTTACCTGTGACTATTTTATTTCATTTTTATTTTTGAGAATTTCATGCATGAGTATATGCATTTTGATTTTTCCATCATGACTACATGAAATTCAAATTAACTTATTTTCAAATAATTATATATATTAAATATACATTTTACTGTACCCAATTAGTGTTGTCCATATGTACATTGGTGTCAGGATAATCAGTGGAGTATGAGCAATCAGAGTTAATACTTGATGAAATTTTTTAACATTTTAAAAGGTGAAATTTACTTGCTCTAAGGTTTTAAGTTGTATACTACTATATTTATAAATAAAGCATGTGCCTCAATTTTATGTTTAAAAAACATTATTTTTGAAGGTATTAAGTATTCTATTCTATTCTTTTTATTTCTGACCCATGTTTGAGGTATGAGTACATATTATGCTTTTTTACTCACCATGTGATGCTTTGTTTAACAGTGTAATCCTTCTGATTAAATCTTCCTCACTTTATTATTTTATAAATCATTTAATTATTGGAACCATTAGCTGTGGGAATGCATTTGTGTGTGCTGTATCTTTAAATAAAGGAGCTGTTTGATGGGTCATGGCAGGCACCATAGAAAAGGTGGGAGGAGAGTCAGTTCAGGTAGGAGAAGCAGGGCGGAGTTAGAGGCAGACCGCGCGGAAGCCGCCAAAGGAACGACATGTAAAGAGCACGGGTGAGCTACGGGCCGCCACGTGGCCCGCAGATTAATAGAAATGGGTTGATTTAGGATGTGAGAGCTAGCTAGCAATGTGCCTGAGCCATAGGCCAAACAGCCTAAAATAAATAAAGCGTCTGAGTTATTTCTGGGGACCCCAGCGGCGGGCAGATAAACAGTCCCGGCAGCTGTGGGTCCCAGATCTCTGGCTGCCCCGGACCCGCGAACTCTCTACAACAATTAGCATAGCATGTTTTATTTTTTTGTAAGTCTTGAAAGTGGTTTGAGGAAATAGTTCTGGTTGTAATAAGGTGTAAAGCATGAAGCTGTAGATTAGCAAACAGACTGTAGTATACCAATTAATGGGCTCTGTTATCAATTTGGTGATGAGTTCATGTAAGGACACTGAAGAGTGACCTGAGGGAATCTGGGAATGTTAGAAAGGCTACACTGTTCCCATCGTCACTGAGTCACTGCAAAACCTTAAAAAGTGAGTTTTAGTGACGTGCATATTCCTAGTACAAGAGATAAGGGGAGAGTGGAACAAAGGTCATGGAAGGCCACTTGATGTGATATCAAGTTCATATGATAGAAACAGTAAGACAAAGCAGGTGTTTTTGGTTTGTTTTAGTTTTTGTTTTAACTTGAGGTGAAATATAAACGCTCCAGCATGGAGGCTACATTGAGCACCAAGGAGAAATATACAGGGAAAAATGGAGCTTGAGGGAAATAACACCGAGTCAGGATGAAGATAGTATTCACTGCTTACATGTTTGCAAAGGCTTTCATTGAAATGATATTCCCAGTATTAAAACGTATAGTTTAAAATAGTTGTTTGATGAAGAAAATGAACTATTTTGGAGTTGTGTTTTCAGCAAATATTTAATGAAATGTTTCCAAACATATGTGAGATGATAGAATTTAAAAACAAGATCTAGAGTAAGTTTTATGTCTTGATATAAAATAAATGAAATGTACATATATATTCATGAAATTATTTTATTTTACATCCAAATAGTAATAGAACAAAAATATCTCTTTCAGAAATCCATGTTTTGGAAAATGACAATAAAAAATTCATGAGTAGCTTCCTTCAATTTAATAAGTAGCTTCTGTACTTAGATAAATGATTTGGAATATAAATGGATTTCTACTAAAAGGTACTGCAATGATACCTATAATTTTTTTTAAATCACACCATAAAAGTATTTTTAAAACAATAATTTCACCTTCAAAGTAATTTTAATTTTCATCCTAAATTTTCTCTGTAGTTTTTGTATTCTCTTCAAATTACAAGTTATCTTGAGCAAAGTGCTTCTTTCCATGTAACACAAAATCTCTCTTACAGTATCAGGTATGATAGGAGGGAGCTTGTGCAAACATACACCATTCCATCAGTCCTCCATTTTAACAGGACACATAACATTCCGTTCGTCACTCTGTGACTAGGCCAGACTCCATGGTGTTAACAGTCCAAAGAGCAGAGAAGCTCCCATTGATTCTAAGTTCTATCTTTCTGGCTAAAAGTATGTGATCAGTAATATTAATATCATTTATTTTCTGTGGCAAACATAGTCTCAGTAAGATCTGCATTTTAGCCCAGACATTTAATTTTGTAGGTATCCCATGTATTTCAAATAGTGTAGGCTTATATAAGGAGTTCCAAGAAAATCAAGAGATTTTTAATGAGTTAATAAATTATTAAATAAATATTTTGATCTGCATATGACCAATGCAATGCAACAATGGAGCATGACACATGTTCCTATTATCCTGTATAACAATTTAACACAGTCACGTGTTCTATTATTTTGTCGGTTGAGGGACTGTACCATAGATACATGTAGGAAAGAAGTACGTTCATGATTTTCTGATTCTTACAGTTTGGTAGAGAATTTCTTTCCCATTCTGCAACAGCTTTGTCCTGTTTGCAGTGTCATGTGCCTAGCAGAACCTTTTACATTTCATGATATCCCAATTATTAATTGTTAAAATATGATTTCCGGCCCGGCTAGCTCCACGGTTCTGTCAACAATCCCAAAGTCCCAATGAATCTCACAGACACTTTATTAACTTCATGCTGTTTGGCCTATGGCTCATGCACATTGCTAGCTAGCTCTTTCATCTTAACTCAACCCATTCTCATTAATCTGTCTGCCACATGGCCCATGGCTCACCTGTGTTCCTTACATGTTTCTTTTTTGGGCGTCTGGGTCGATCTGTCTCTGACTCCGCCCTCCTTGTTCTCACCATGCTTCTGTCTCTGGCTATGGTGTTCATCAAGGGCCAAAAGCAGCTCTTTATTTAAAGAATGATATTCACAGCATACAGAAAGACATTCCCACATCATGTAATAATGCCTGTGTTACTGATGCTGTGTTCAGAAAGTTGTCTCCTGTGCCAGAGTACTCAAGACCACTTTCTCTTTCATAAGAATCAGTATATCTGGTTTCATGTTGAAGTCTTTATCCACTTGCACCTGTGTTTTGTGGAGGGTGATAACCATGGATCTATTTGCATTCTTCTACATGAAGCCACCCAGTTTGGCCAGCACCATTTGTTGAAGATGTTGACTTTTTGACTGGATTTCTTTATATAATATAACATGGTGTTTTGGTCCATTTATAGATTGTAGTGTATCAAATGAGACATTACCTAGCAAAAATACTTACAATTTCTTTGTGCTAACACTTAATACCTTACCCTTTATCTATTATGATATACCCATTAATTAAAATTCACTTGTTGTGCAATAATCCAGGAGAATGTTATTTCTCCTACTTAATCATAATTTGTATGGACTGAAAAATAATGCTTTCAATGATGTTTTGATTTGACAGGTTTGATTACAAGAGCATACAAAAAAATTCTATATATAATTAATTTGAACTTTAAAAAATCTCTTCCTTAGACATCGTACTAGTAGAAATCCCAAGATAAAATTGAAATATTTGATGTTTGATGGAAATGTGAATTAGAACATGCCATCCATTTGCTAAGGATGAACTCAGCTTCCGTTTCATTTCCCTGAAACAGTAACTGGAGAATAGAAATTAAGAGTAAACAATCTGATAGTAAAATTGATGTTACTTTTGGTTTGCAAGATTGGTTATGATTCTAAAATAATTTTAATGTATATTTAAGAATAATGAAAATTCAAAGCACAGAACTTTCATTTTTATATAGATTTTTATCTAGATGGCTACATGAGACTAACTCTGCCCAAAAGCTAAAATTATAAGAATGTATTTCATGATATATAAACATATCTATGTTCTTTTTTTTATCAAGTGGAATTTGTTCACAAAGAAAATTGAATAACCAAAAAGAGATGTAGTGATTAATTTCTATTTTTAGTTAGGTCAATCCATTGTCTTATCATTCTAGAGTATGGCCACGTGTACTAGAACAAACCTTGAGAAATTCATATTTTTTCCCATCATGAAATGTTAAATTACACAGAGGGAAAGTAGATTCTTTGTCATTATAAGTAGATATCATGAAATATGATGTTCATAGATGAAGCAATAAAAATGGACAAATAGAAAATGCAATTTTAGGTCATCTGTGAACATTCATTCCACAGCACTACTGTGGCATATACATTGGGAGAGTGCTTAGACAGGAATCAAACACTTCCTCTCTAGAAAAATTGTACTTACCAAATAAAAAAGCCAACATTATGAAAGGAGGTAGACTTTATTTTTACCTCAAAATGTAAATCCTCTATCTAGTCAAAAATGTGTTGAAAGTTCTGAAGCTGTATTTTGAGAGGATTTTTTCAAAAAAAAAAAAAAACCCTCCCAAATATATATAACACCTCCATATCCTGAGGGCAGAAAGACATAAAACCAATGTATGGGGAAAGGCAAATGAGGGGTTCTGTACATTTGTATTTTATTAAAAATAAAAAAAAAATCTTGAGTAAATACAAAATAACAAAATTTTATTGATAAATATATAAAAGTTGTTTCTATGGTTTCTGTATAATTATGTAATTTTTTGAACATTTTTTGAGCTATCTTCAGATGAACAGCTCCTCAGTTCCCTAGTTTTACTGTACTTGTGATTAGTGAACTTGATGCATTGCAGCAAACATTCATCTTGTTATTTCTTAAAGGAAGCTTGTTAATGGGGGATTATGGCATGCTGTTAAAGTTTACCCTGCCTCGGAATTAGATATTCCACACTGCTCCAGAACTCAGCAATTTAGTATGATAATTGCTTTAGAAACCAACCTTATTTAATTGGTAAGAAAATTACAACCCTCAAATTTCTTGGTATGTTCACGAACACAGCAAATTAGTGATAAAAGGTCACTATCTCATTGCATGTGCAATTCAAAATCATTATATATCATAAACCTATGCCATTCCTTTCCTAATGTGTTAATATAATTGTGTGTGTGTGTGTGTGTGTGTGTGTGTGTGTGTGTGTGTGTGTGTGTGTGTGTGTGTGTGTGTTAGAATTTGAGAAACCTAAGAGATAAAAGCCAGGCAGTGGTGGCACATACCTTTAATCCCAGAACTTGGGAGGCAGAAGCAGGTGGATCTCTGTGAGTTCAAGGCTAGCATTGTCATGTGTAGTTAAATAATCTATTTGTTGGAAACTTTCTGATATTTTATTTCCATTGATCTTATGAAGCTATCTATCTAGCTAGCTAGCCAGCTAGCTAGCTATGTAACTAACTCATTACAAAATTTTTGATATAAAGCATTTTAACTGTAATGAAAAATAGTTTTCAGATAAGTTAGACTCACAACAGATTACAAAGAAATGAGCATTGAAGTTCTTTGGAGTATTCCAACATAAACACTAATCTAAAGTCCTGTACAAGCTCAGTATCTTACAAAACATACAAACAAACAAACACTAAGAACTTGATGGTAGTACAAGCTTCAGTATGTCATCCCAATTTTCCAATTGTATGTTACTCTTATTGGTAAGTATGTATGCTTGTTTATACAGATTTTATGTATGTAAAATAAATCATATGGACTTTGTACAACAGAAAAATCAAGATACCCTAATACATCATTACATATAGGCTCTGTCACATTACTTTATTATAGCCACATTCACCCCAACTTTACAAAACCACTAATTTGTTCTTTAACTTTCTATCATTTATTTTAACTATTATAGGAATAAAATATTGTAATTTCCATCTGTAATTGACATTAGGCAATTCAGATTAGTCTCCTTGAGATTTATTCAAGTTGCAGCATGTGTGAGTGTTCTGTTATTAAGTTTTAGATAGCATTCTATGTATGAACATGCCAGTTTCCTTAATTCCTATTTAATTTTTGCAAGTTTCTCTGTTTTATCAAGCTCTGTGGTAACCTTAGGTATTCAGAAGATAAACTGAAGTTGAAATAATAGCCTCTTTTCCCCCTGCTTCAGCTTGAGAATCAAAAGGAAAGCTAATGGTACAGATGAATGGTTTCATAATGTAGCAAACCCCTGGCATTGCAGGCAGGGTGGACTCCTCCCCATGTACCCTCAGGCCTCTCTAAGAAAAACTTGTTTTAGCTCTGGGAAGGTGCCTTCCACCTGAGCACTTTGAGAGGCAAAGAGGGAGAGACAATACTCCCTGACTGTCAGTTTGCCTGTAGGTGACATTATCCATCTGTGACCTTTTACCTGATGTGATCATTTGTTCATTTGTTTCTTAGAAGGAAAGCCTAAATAATGACTGATTTATACAATGATGAGAAAAACAAAACACTCTCCACTAATGTATCTCCTGTTTGTACCATGACCTTTTTTCCATTAGGGGCTGCAATTTTCTTCTAACAACTGTCAATCTTGTTTTATGGTATCTCTGCAGTTGGATCTGGAGGAAATAAAATATCCTGTTATATGTCCATCTTTTTCTTGAGAAATGTATTATGTACAAAAATACCTTACTTCTGCTTACTGTGAGATAAAATTCTTACAATCCTCTGATATTTCCATTGATTCCATCTGCTTAATTAGGATGATTGACACCTTTTGTTTCTAATTAGTAGTCTGACCTGTATAAAAAAAAAAAAAAATGTTGCTAATGCCTTGTCCACATCAAGTCACATGGTCTTGCTTTTAATTACTTGCTCTTTGTCTCATTTTCTGTCTTTATCTTCCTTTACATTTATTCTTTAAAGAAGCCATCACACACACACACACACACACACACACACACACACACACACACACACACACACACACGGATATATAGTCGTTCCTTTGCATATATATAATGTATATAGTCATTCCTTTGCATTGCTTATTAAACATTTAAAATATATAAGTGAATAAATTTCTTAAAGCTAAGTGCTATCTACCCATTTGAAAAACCTTTATCTTTGAGACCTCTCAAATCTGATAGTTCTAAGCATTAAGCTACTGTGTCTGAAGCTTGATGCTACTACTGTGTTAGCCACTGAAATGAAAAAGCATTGTGGATCCAATTGGGGTAACAAAAGCCTCCCTGCAATTCATTTGCATGGACTAACAAGAGCCTCCCTGTAACTCACTACTCACATTTATTTTATTAATGAATATACAATATTTTATTCCATGAATGTACCTTAAATGTCAATCTCTATAAACATTATCAAGTCATACTTCACACCAGAGAAGTTGTCAGTCTCTTTCTGAATATACTGTGTCTATCTCATATAAATTGGTTATCATATTAGCTATACCTTTTAAAAATTGTAGGATTTTTCTTACTAATTATACAAAAGCATGTACTAAAAATTCCATAGGTTGGTACACAACATACACACACACACACACAAGCTTTCATAACTACCATCATGAGTTTATCTTTGCCTTTCTAATTGTAATTGTACATGCTTTAAAATCTATGCAATTTAAAATTGCTTTTTATATAGCCTCTGAATATTGAGTTATATTACAAATCTTAGCATATTCAAAGATTTCAAAAATTTTCAAATGTTTACTTTTAATTCACAAGACACCTGAAGGTTGAAACCTATATTTGTAAACATATTAATTTTGTGAAGAGAAGGGATTATATGTTGTTTCTCAGTAGTAAATTGATTTTTACTAAATAAGTAAATAAGACCCACCTTAAACTCTAAGCACAAAAAGACATTAAAAAATAACAAAACAATAATATTTGAATGTAGGCCAACTTAACTGGAGAGTAATATATTATATATTTAACAAATACAAATAAATTATGTTAATAAATAATAATAACAGATAAAATTTCATGTTAGGACAAATATGGATACCATGTGAGGTTCTTTAAAATAATGTTCTAATGTCAACATCATTGGTTGTGCCAAGTATTAATTTATTTGTTACTATTTAGAGACACACTTGTTACATTTATCTAAATAAAACTCGATGAGACATTACTATTTCAATAGTCCCCACTGGAAGATTAAAAAATATGTTTAACAGTTTTCTCTTGCCAAAAATTTGGGACAAGTCTTATATTGTGAGAAAGGCATGTTTTATCTGTGTATAAGTCATCCATCATTGGAAGTATTTTAGTGGAAAGTAGATGTTTACTTTTCTAATTTTAATACATTAATTTTTTTGCATTATTTGTGATTATATAAAGGGATTATGAAGCTCAGGGCTGGAAAAATGGCTCAGCAGGTAAGAGTACTTGCTATACAAGTATGCTGAATTCGTGCCTCTAACACCCATGCAAAACATGCATGCTGATGCCCCCACAACTCTGGAGAGAAGGGCGTAGAGACAGGACTACTGGAGTCCTGCCTCTACGTCCAGTCAGTGATGGTGTCCCCCCCAAAATGCAAAAAGTTATAAAGCAGGACATTTGATTTATTTCTTTGGTCTCTGCATGCATTCACACATACACATATGGATGTATCGCACATGCATTATGTAAGAAAAATGAGACAGAGAAGCAGACAGAATTAATTTCAACTATCTGGACTGTTTTATTGGAACAGTGAGGGCTTGCAAACTTTCTATGGGATGAAGAGATAAAGACTGAGTGCTCTTAGAAGGTTTGATACACACACAGAGAGACAGACAGACAGACAGACAGACAGACAGACAGAGAAGTGACAGCCACTTTGTTTTGGGTAACTTAACAGACCAAGATAAATGATACACATGGAACTAATCGTGAATCTAATCATGACAAGAACTTAGTCAGATTCTGCAGGGTTTTTACAAAGGACTTGAACAGACTGTACACAGGAAGAAATGAATGTTTGTATATGAATAGAAGACTTTCTGGAGTCTGTTGTATTATATTTCCTAGCAATTGCTAGGTGCGACCCTGTATTATTTTTACTTTGTTGAGTCTTAAATGGCTATTTTTCATCTATCTTTTAAGTGGAAGATAATATTAACAAATTGTAACATGAATCTAGAAAAAAATATTTTGCAATATACACAGATAAACTGGATGATCGACTGTTCATCACAAAACCTACAACCAACAAAGAATCGAGGTGGAGGCAGAGATCCATCCATGGCTGAGCACTGAGCAAAGCTCCTGATCCAGCTGAGAACAGGGGAGGAGAGTCTGTATGAGCAAGAGGATAGGGATTATGAGAAGTCCACACAGAGATGTCTAGCTGGATCACTGGGGAGCTCACTGAATCAAGAATAGCCAATGGAGATCCATCAGGAAAAGGAGCTAGGTCCTCCAAGGGTAGGCAACTGTACACTGGCATGGGTAGTATGTGGAGCCTCGAGGGGTGGGATGAGACTGTGTTCTTGGGAGTAGGCTGGCACCTTGGAGCCCTTTCCCTACAGAGGAACACCTAATCCAGTCATGATATTGGGATGAGGAAATCGGACTTGTCTTGAGTGGATGAGCCACGCTGACCCATCTTGGGACTTTTTGCCCTTTGCGGGGATGGGAAGGGTCAGTGGGGAAGGGGCGGGGACTGAAGACTTACTGGGAGAGATTGGAAGGAGGAAAGGGAAGGGGAGCAGAGGGATAAATGGATTTTAAAAAAGACATTTTTTAATTAAAAATAATAAAATAAAAAAGAAAGTACAACCTAAAAAAACAAAACAAAACGAAACAAAAAAATTAGAGTATATAGCATTTAAAGTTGTTTATGGGTGTTTAGTATTTGAGAAGAACATAACAGAAGGGTCATCGTATAAATCTAAATTAGATTGTTGTTGACTGATTATAAATGTTATACATCTATGTTGATTAGTAATTTTCAGAACCAGAGAAGACTGTTAATAGTTTTTGATCCAGAATTCAATAAGTGATGTTTCAACATCTGTGTAGCCACTTTGTTTAACTTTCTTTTTTCTAAGCTAACTTCATAAATTTTACCTGTTATCATGTTACTTCAATACAGTAGCGTATAGCAATATATTTACATTTACAATGTATGTTTGTTCTACTTTATAAAAACATACTAGCATAAAATCTCTCCCCATGATGCCATGTTGATTTAAAATGATTATATTTTAGTTACTATCAAGTTGAGTCAGTCTAGCTAGTTTAGACTAGCCAAACTAGCTAGGAGATATCCTTATAAAGTTAGATGTATCTCCTAAATTAAATTTAATAACTTATTTAGGACACATAGTGAATATTTAATAATATCAGCCATTATTATGAAAAATTTTGCAAATTGATAACCAGCACAATTTGGGAAAATATGTAAGCTCAGTAGTAATAATGATTCATGAGAAACAGAAACTCATTTAAACACCTGTCTGTGATGCTGTCTGTGAAATGTGGAAGCCACAGGCAGCATTTAGGGTGAAATGATAATGACCACAAACACTAACCCTATGACCTAACATGGTGTTCCTCTTTTAGGAATAAAGAAAATACCTTGTTTTTCACAAAATAATTAAAGAAAGGGACAATAATTCTTCATATATGAGAGAGACATCAATTTAGTCAAAAGTAAAACCTTAAAATAATCAAAACATAAATGTGAGACTATTCATTTTTCAATGAATAGCTAAGATGCTTAACTTTAACAACTCCTCCAGGGTGAAGTGGCTGGCTGGCTCCAATTTAGATTGGCACAGATGTTCACCTGTACATGCAATAACATCAAGAAAGTGATAGCACGTCTGTTGTTTCCCAGAAAATAGGAAGCAAGCTTTTCTTGTACTGTAAATTTCCAGGACCTGCTAAGAATTCTGATTTTTGCTGTCACGGTCTCTTGCAGCAATTTTGTCTTAACAGATGTCATAAATACCTGGTTGAGGGTATGTCAGTTACACACAAACTCTTTCCCAAGGCAGTGTGAAATTTATTGTCATTTAGTGATTTATGGGTGAGTTGCGAGCACACCTGGACACAGCCAGAAGACACATACCCTAGTGTCCCTGAAAACATTCCAAATCTGCTACTGACTTTACTTAAACTGTCCAATCCACAAAGTGCTTAGCCTCCTGGAGATGGATTTACAATCTTAATTTATCATTCACACACACACATCATTGGAGGATGTGAAAAGGGAGCCTCCTGGTCATCAAAACCTGTAGAAGAGAAACATAACAGGCAGTGATAGGAAGTGAAGACCCAGGACTCAATTGAAGAGTGTAGTGTTGGAATTAATTAATACTGAGTCGTCGTGTCCTGTGCGCCCCCCCCCCCCCCCCGTTAACATGTATTCAACATTCGATGACCTAGAAATGTCTTTTACTATATCAGTTTTCTCAGTTGAGGAAACACTTTTAGAAAAAAAATAATTAAATTGAGGCTTAACGACTTCAGTAATCAGGTCACAGTGAAGCCTCAAACTTGTTTCTAGCTGTTATTTTTGCATTTTCTATTGAAAGTCCAGGATTCTCAATTTTCATAAATTATGAAAGATGATGCAAAATATAGCATAGACCAACATTCCTGATGTGGAACTGAAAGAGAGGAATATTGCCTCTTAGGCACCTTGGAAGCTGCAGTGATAGTAAATGAGGAGGTGCTCAGCTTAATACAGTTTGCATGAAATCACAGGAGAGCATGAAAAAACACACTTTCTGATTAAGTTATTAATCGTTGTGCAAATAACTTAGAAGATGTCACATTTCACTCCAGAAATTTAATCATAGCTACAGACAGCCAGCCCTGATTTATTATGATCTACCTTCCTATTTTTTAACTTTTCCATGATGTAAAAGTAACCGTCACTCTGCAACAATTATATTTTGAAGTTTTATGTTTTCCTGAGCTCATAGTGTGCTGCATGAAACTGTCTGGATGCTACTAGACAGAAGAGAACAGCTCCCTCTCAGCCATGTGGCCCCAACATGGATGCTAACAGATGTTCTGGTGTGCTGTTGCTGAGCTCAGATAGGCATCTTCTACATACTATGCTGAAAACCAAGATTTTACATTTGTTATGATTCACTTCAGTTTGCAGCTCAGGTTGGTTTATAACTCCTGATCTTTATAGTCCTGCCTTTTCCATAGAGCAAAGATTATAACATGTGCCATAGCATCCTCCCACATCATATGTCTCAACTGTGCTATTCCGTATGCTTTTAAAAAAATTATCATTATGATTCATCACTAAAATTATAGCTTATTATGTGAAACAAAACATTAATAACTTAAGTGTATTTGTAAATTAATTATTAAAAAGTCACCTTAAAATTTCCCTAAAATAAATGATAGGAATTATAGCTTTAGCATTGCAAAGGACACGAGAGGAGGGCACAAAGGGACAGGAAGACATTGAATCAAAATTTGTTTGAGTATAATACAGCCTATATGTCTTCTAAGAAAACATTTTACTTTTCTGTTCAATATTATTATTTTAGTTATTCATAAAATTTTATATGGAGAGGCAATAATCTATAAACTGTAATAAAATAGGTTAAATATACAATTTAAAGATAATTAAACAGCTATCATATTGTTTTATATTAAATTGCCTAATCATTGAGATACATAGGATACACTCCATAAAATTCAATCAGTACATCTTGGCTGTGTTTAAATTATTCTGAGCAACTTCTCTAATCTCTAAGCTATCATTTTGGGACTATGAACTCATGTAAAAATACGTAGGTGTGTATTCAAGAATGTTCAGAGCCCTGTTTCTAGCTCTTCGGTTAGGCTTTGGCTGTTGCAGAAGCTCTGGCTTTGTTCAGGGTTTCAAAGCTTTCCTTGTTCAAAGGGATGCTCTGATTTTGTTAGTATTCTCCTAGCACTGCACTTTTAACTATGTCACATTAGCTTTAATCTAGGTTAAAAGTTTTGAGCTATAGATAGTCTTCCTTTTTACTAATCTGGATCGTTCACAGGAAGGGAATCCTTAGGAGAAAAGTAGAGAAGATAGTGTCATATTTGAGGGGTGAGTGATACCTGGCATCCCCTGTATCACCAGCACTTGATAAGTGGACAAAATATACAAAATGCCTAAAATGTGGCAGAATGCCACTGATAAATGCACAGGTCCTGTGAGTTACCTAAGAAATCCATAGATTAAATAAATTATCAGACAAGTCCACTGACATCAAAAATGCGCCTTGACTGCTAGATTAGGAGGAGAAAGCACAGATGAAGTAGAGTAGGTCTTAGAGCAGTGTGTCTCAATCTGTGAGTCACAACCCCCTTGGTAGTCACATATCAGATATCCTGCAGATCCGATATTTACATTATGAGTTATAACAGTAGCAAAATCACACTTATGAGGTAGCAACAAAACAATTTTATGGCCCTGGATCTCACTACAATATGAGAAAGTGTATTAAAGTTTGCAGCTTTAGAAAAGCTAAGAACCACTATCTTAGAGAGTATCAGTGGAAATGTAGAAATGACCTTAAGACCAAGCTTCAATCTGCCTCCACTTCTGCCCCAATTTATGGACTTCTCTAAGAAGTACTTGATCCTTAGCACAACTGAGTACACAACTGTAGTTTATCAATTACAAATCTCAAATCTTAAATTGCCGTGTCAGGAATTTATTATATGTTATCAACAATGAAGTAAAAATGAGTTTTACAAAAATAAGAATATTCCTGTTTAAGGACGAGCAATTTGCTACAGAATCCACACTTCCTCTAATTGCCTCTGAACATAATTTTCTAGTACTCTTAAATTTCCCATGTGACATTATTCTGAATATCAAACCAGTACTAGAAATTTCAGGTATTATGCACATATAAGGTAGATAATTTCAGTAACCAGAAAATTATATTTGTATGTTAAACAAATAGTGGAAGGAGCATTTGGTTTTGAAGGTGTTGAATGGCAGAAGGTGTTGAAGCCTACAGAGAGTTAGCATCACTTATCAGTTTGTGTCTGCTAAGGTGATTTATTTATATTACAGCAGTATTACACCTTTGAATTAATTCTGACATAAATATGGACCCCTAATGCTTTTAAAATTACATTTTTATATTACAGTATGATTCCCATTGAAAACCATAAATAGTATTAGCCTGGAATGACCTAATACATGTATGACAATGCACATGCTTAAAGATGAACTACATATTGCCCTCAGACCTCAGGAGACAACAGAAATTTTAATCAGCAAATTTTGATGCTTTCCATTGAAGAGCTAGGCATGAATCAGTCCATCAAAAAGTTGGCCTTTACAAAATACTACTTAACTCTAATGTAGAAATAATAGTCAAGCTCTTCCAAGAGATATGACTAACAGAAATGAATAAACCTCTATATATTACCTGGAGAAGGTCAAGCCAGCACTAAGGGTAACAAAATAGTGAGCGAAGTTTAATATGGCATTTATTTTCAAAGGGGTATAAGAAGTAACTCAATAAAAACAGTAGGCATAAAACTTCTTCCTCTACAAGATAGAGCTAAACATAAACAGTGGATCTGAAATTCATGAAATCCATCTTTTATTTGGGAGTATAAAAATGTGGCACATGCTCATAGTAGAGTTTTCTTAGTTATGATGAATGAAAATTTTAATTTTCAAAATAAATGGACACAAGTCAAGATCATTGGGTTAAGTGAATTAAGCCAGCCTCATGAAACAAATATTGCATCTTTGTTTTAATAGATAGAAACTGAGCGAGGGTGTAAAATTAAAAGTGGGAATACTAAGGACATACTAGGGATGTCATACAAGGATGAAATAGGGTGAATAGGAAAAAGTGACAAGATGGGTTAATGTAATTAATGCACACGGATGAATAGAAACACTATACTGAAATCACAAGCTCTTTATCATCAGTATCTGCTTAAAGTGGAAAAGGAAATGATTTGCAGCCCTGAAATTTTATCTTAGAGACTTATTTTGTGAATTATCATATGAATATTTGAATTAGACTCTGTAATGTTTGTATTTTTAAAGCCAGCTATCATATTCCCTTACAGAATGACTGATGAACACCAATAGCAGTTCCCACGGAAGGGAGGGTCAGCCTTTCTCCCAGCTAGTCACATTTGAACAAGAAGATTTGGTGTGTGTGTCTATATTCAGTTACAGTACCCGGTGCTCCTTTTAGCTCAACCTCATCCAGTCTTCTTTGGTGGAGTTCATAACAGTGATTTTACATGTGCATCATCCAGATACAATGTGAAAAAGATGGCAGAATGATTTCATTTCCCGCTCTCAATTTTAAAGCTGGTGCAGACTTTCTAGTTAATCTGCTTTAAATATCTAATTTTGGTTTTGTGAAAATTAAAGGAATAATTTAACATGTTTTTTCCTCCTGAGAGATACATTTTCATCAATAGTTATTTAATAATCCCAAATGGCACAAATTAAATAGCTAAATAAATGAAATCCCCAACCACAGTTTTAATGAAAACCCACACTGTGAGAACTTTGAAGCATCAGCTAACTCTAAGTTATATGAAAGGAACATATCTATTTGGAAAAAGGAATGGATTTCTAAATCAACATATAAAAATTTAACACTTGAGTTTCTCAGCACCCAAGAGGGACTTATTGGAGCTGTTTCTGTTTTTTGGTTTGGATCCCTTGGTAGTTTCCTCCTCAACAAGTGGGTATAATTGGGCATTCCTGTGTGTGTAAAAACAGTGCTTTCAGTTTTCTACTTGTATATTTTGCACAACTAGCTGTTATGCAAAACAAAGTTTTAATTGCTTATGCTTTCAACTACTGAGTTGTTTGCTTTCATCTTGGCTTTAAAGTAAAGGCTTGGAGTCAAAGGCGTTGCTTTTTATGTGCACATTTATATACTTTGGAATTTGTAACCACAAGAACTGAAATACTTGAACAGAACCTTTCTTGTATCTACATAATATTTATAATCTCTACCTCTGGTTGTGCTACAAATAAGGGTTGTATTGAGCTAACATGTCCAGAACACTGTATCTTGATTCAGCTATTATCATATTTGCCTTTAGACATTTATCTGGAAAAATTGTTGATTTTATCTACCTTTTGGAATAATTACACTTTTGCCTTAAGCTCTTAGATATGAAATTTAAAATTTAAAGACAGGAGAATTGTTATTTACACTAAGTTATGTTAAAAAAATTGACCTCCAGAGATATTTTTTGGGATACCTTATAATTTCATTTTTATATTTTATTTACTTATGCTTATGGTATTTTCTGCTTCCTATGTAATGACTATCTCTGACACTGAGAATAAGAATTCACCTGTTGAAGCTGTAACATTTTAACGTCACAGAAACTTGGAACATTGTACATATCTAGCAGGGTTGTATGCTTACAAGACACATTTTTTAAGACACGTGATTCTGCATGACTTGTGTGGACAAACCTACATTGTCATTTTATTATAGCCATATTTTTTTCAAGTTTATTTGCACAGCAAACTTACTTAGAGAATAATTTTCCTTTCTTGAGTCAGAGAAGATTTGATGTCTAGTATAATAAAAATATAAATATGCCGGGTAGGTTTGGTTGCTGTCTGTTTATACACCATAAAGATTTTAAAACTCAGAGTCCTTTAGACATACCAAAGCATATGTGCCATCAACCTGGTGATTTGTTATCCTGTGAGATATGGCACTAAGAGGAACCAAGGCTATCAGATAGCTTATCATAGATGTCTACTGTGTTATAAATCCTATACAGAGTCAATGTTTTCCCTTCTCCTGTGTGAATCCACAACATCTTTACCGTCTGATTTGTTAGTAAGGTGGAGTTACACTTCCTTCCATTCCTTATAAATTTTTGGACATTCTTAAATTTTCTTATTGTTTTATAGCTGCACCAAATTTTAATACTGCTACATTTTAATATTTTAGTCTATCTAATTATGTGAAATGGTATGAATTTAATTTATATTTCATTGATTCATTGTGAGTACTTAGAACTCTCTAATTAATTAGTTATTGGAGTTTCTTCATCTGTGAAATACCTATTATCTGAGTCATTTTGCTACTGAAATCTGCTTCTTGTTTACTTATAGGAATTTTAATATAGTCAGGTTATCTCTGTGTGGTACTGGCAGTTATTCAAAGATCAGGCTTATACATCCCTCTTTAGTGGGGAATGTTAATGACAGCAGACTTCTATAATATGTGTTTTTATTATTTTTTGAGTGTTTCATACAATGTATTCTTATCATGTTCACTTTTACTGCTCCCACTAACTCCTGCCTCTAACTCCTCCCAACTTCTTATTTGTTTTGTTTTTTAATTAACCAATAAGGTTAATTAAACCAGACCTTTCTCCCTGAGAAGCCACCAGATGTTCCTACTTCCTCTGTCAGCGATGAGGGCTGTGAGCATCTTCACCATTTACATCGGAATGTTGACTGCAATCCTGTGGGCTCCTGAGCACACAGAGCTGCTGTCAGTTCATGAGTGCTGCCATCTTCAGAAGACACTGTTTTCTGTGGTGCTCCCAGATCTATGGTTTTACATACTTCTGTCCCTCTTCTATAAATGTCTCAGAGCCTTGAGAAGCAGTAGAACATATAGATACATTCTTGTGGCTGAGTAATCCACTGACACTCATTCTCTGCACATTGATCAATTGCGAGTTTCTGCTTTTACCATAGTGATAAACATCTCCTCTGTTTTGTCTTTTTTATCCCTATGCATTTATTTATTAAATTTGAATATAACTACATTTTTTTTCCTCTTTTCCTTTTCTCTCTCAAATTCTTCCCATGTACCTCTACCATTTATCTTCCTCTGACTTATAGCTTCTGGCCTGTTTTTATTAATTGTTGTTGTTGTGTGTAATATGTTCATATTCTTCTAAGTGAATACAACCCAACCAGTATGTGTAATGTTATTTGTATGTATATGTTTTCAGGGCTGACCACTTAGTAAGAATATCCAATTAATGTGTTGTTCTCTAGGGAAGACTGCTTCTCACTCTCAGAACTTTTTTAGTGTCTGTAGTTCTTTGTCTAGGATGAGATAGTGTGAGAGCTTACCCTGCATGTTAACACATTTATTGATGTCATTGTTATTTGGATCTTGTTTAGGCAGCCATTATGATGAATCCTTATGGGTGTAGTTTCCCTGACATTTCTAGGAGACTCAATTTCACAGTAGACATCTAATTTTGTCTTTTAAAGTTGAGCTTCCTGATACCGACTCCTCTAATACTGAGATAAGGATCTTATTCTGCAAACATACCTCTTCAATAGCATATTCTTTTCTCTCTTGTGAATTCACCACCAAAAATTACATATGAAATAGGTTCTTTTGATTCTACTCTGTTGTTTGTGCTTTTTGAGACAAATTTAGTGAAAAACACATATTAGGGATTTCTATTTTCAGAACTTTAACAGTAGAAGTATAAAAACAGTAGGAGTCCAAGCTTTACAGTTAAGACTATCCATCTTTAGAGAACAACTCAGTATTTATATGAATGTTTATACATACATGCAAATCCATATGCACACACATATAGTATATGGATACAAATATGTGTACATACAAGTGATTCATGTATATGTGTGTACAGAGATGTGTATGAGTGTGTGAGAGAGAGAGAATTAGCATGTAAAAATTTGAGAAAACAATGTAAATATACCATCTGCACTAGAAAGTGAAATTTCAGTTCAAACAACTGTTGCCCTCAGCTGCTCACCACTAAGGCAAACCTGAACTTTGATCCTTAACACTTTGAGACAAACAAAATGAAATCCTAAGACCAGTAGAAACTAGGGAATTTTCTCCTCCTTTATCTGAGCTATCAAAGGATTCCACAGTCAAAGAGTGAGTGGCCCTGTTTGATGCCCATAGGAGCATGTCAGAACAAAGGTATATCTCTAAAAGACTACATCTTTGCCTTCAGCACCAAACATCCCCCAGTAGGCACATCATCAGCACACAGTTTAAAAAATACTCTTGATTCAGTGAGCTCCCCGGAGCTCCAGCCAGCCTACACTGTGGGAATTTTCCTCTTAATCCCTATTCCCTTGCTCCTCCCCTGTGCTTGGCGGACCATGAACTCTGCCCAGTCTCAGTCATGGATCTCTGCCTCCACCACTATTCATTGTTGGATATAGGATCTGTAATGGCACTTAAGGTGGTCACTCATTTGATTTTAGGGGAAGTCCTGTTTAGGTATCCCCTCTACTATTTTTTGGAGACCTAGTCAGGAACATTCTGTTTCTCTAGCACCCAGTCTCTTTCCAATCCCACTTTGGCTTCATCTATCAAGATATCCATTTCTTTCTTTTTCCCTCTTTGTGCCTCCCACTAAACCATCTCCTTCTTTCAACTCTTCTTAATAAAACATCTTAGAGATTTGTGTGCAATTCCATTAACTAATTAATTAACCAATTACTAGGTTCACTATAAATAAATATTGAAAATTATTCAGTGTATCTCAAGAAAATTATTCATTGTCCTTCAGCAGACTTGCTAACATTGAACAGTTCTTGACTATTGAGACAAACCAACTCAGAAGTCTAATGACAAAACCAGAGAATCTGTTTTGTGCATTAGTAGCTTTCCTTTCTCAGTTGCTCTACTGGGTTATTTTTAATTAATTTTTTTAACAGAATGGAATTGCTAGAGGACACTTTTTCTTCTAAATCTCTAGAAGAGTCTTTACTAAGATCACATTTAGCTTAATGGTAATTCACATTTCTGTTCTATATAATTGTCTGACTTAGGCTGGGCGATTTACCTCAGAGAGCACTTGCCTTCATGAGTGTGGCCCTGAGTTTAGTACCTAATGTTGCCCCTCACCAAATAATTATAAAATTACCTGAGCATCTTGTGTTCAGTGTAGGATACTCTATGACACCCATGACTTTTTCAGCTTGGTATAATTGTAGTTTAGTCCCTTTTGCTCAACTGAGCAACTTATTTCAAAGTCACTGATATGTGCATCCTCCTGAACCCAATGGCAGAAACCTAACTTTATCTTATTAACAACCAAACATCCATTCTTATGTAAATGGTCTCTGATTACTTGGAAGTGGATCCTTTCCACTGACACTTAATGTATCAGTCTGGATCCCTTTGTCATTTTAATTTTTAAATAACTTTTGGAAATCATTTTATAGTGACTTTTATTTCAGTCTTCATTATCTCTCTGTTTTCAGTTGACTGCAAGAACTAAGGAAATACTCCATGTTATAATTCTCATACCTACGATTCTGGAAACTATTTGGTATACAGCACATATGTTTTTAAAAAACATTATTGATGTGATAAAAACGTTACAGCTGTTTAAGGATCTAATACACTATCAATAATTTATGTTAAATGTGGTGATATATACCCTTCTTCAAACATCAAATGACGGTCTTTGAATGTTCCAATTCTCAATATAAAATGACCCACTAAAATTAATTGAATCTAATTAATCTCTAATAATTTTGATACTATCAAGAAATATCTGCAAAGATTTTTATATATATGCCTAAAATATACACATATATGTATAAAATATCTGATTTTAATAAACTCCTAAAATGTTCAATAAACTTCCAAACTACTTTTAATTCCCTTAGAACAAAGCAAGTAACTTAAGTTAAATGCAAGAAACATTATACAATTGTTTTGATTTCAGGCTGGACAGCAACGTTGGTGGGAACAGGAGATTAAAATAAATGGGAATATTCAAAAAGGAGAACTAATTACATATAACTTAACAGAACTAATTAAACCAGAGGCCTATGAAGTCCGACTGACTCCTCTCACTAAATTTGGTGAAGGAGATTCAACAATTCGTGTAATCAAATATACTGGTGAGTAGGTTTTTTAAAATTTTTCAATATTTATTTGTGTAAGAAATTATTTGGAATACTTATTTTAATACAGTGACTTGTATTGTGGTGACTCCAATCATAAAATTATTTTTGCCACTACTTCATAACTGTGATTTTGTTACTGTTAAGAATCGTAATGTAAATATCTAATACACAGGTGTTCTTAGGCAACCTCTATGAAATGGTAGAAACTGTTATCTGAACTCCTAAAGAGGTTGAGACCCAGGGGTTGGGAACCACTGCTCTAAATGTTTTTGAATAAGGGTACACATACTTATTCTACATTTGTGTGTTTGCTTTATGTTTAACATTGTGTATTGCCAGATGCTAGGAAAGTGATAAAACAGAGTTTCCACATTGTATATTACCAGGCATCCTGATTCTGGGAAGAAGCAGTCAGTGTGGTATATCCAGAGCACAGTTTGCTTTGCGTAATAACTAATGACTCACAGACACTTTGCCTTTTATACTGTAGAGTAGAAATGGTTTTACTACTTGTTAGTAACACCTGAAATCTTTATTTCCACCTTAAATAGAAATCAGATGGCATTTTTATGGAAAACATAATCTCTGTTGAATAATTGCCTGTATTCTTAATTAACATAGATTATAGATTATTTTTACCAATGACTTCTGTTTGAATTGGGTTTTTTTTTTTTTAAGCACTAGTTTAAGTATAAATGTTTAACAATGCCATTCTCTGGGAAACAAATGATTCCCTATACTCTTTAACATTGATCTTTGTGCTACATTGAAGTTTCTAATGTAAGCTCCAAAGTAAAGTGCAATCTGTTCCACAGAACAAAATGAATTGCAGATATATTTATGCTCTTCCATCATTAGGCTTGGAAGAAACTAAGAAAATGTGAATAGACTAATTAGACTATTATTTACAAATGCCATTTAACCCTAGCTAACATCTTTCTTTTTCTTTTTTTCTAGCACCTGTAAATCCTCATTTGAGTAAGTATATTATTTTGACATGAAAAATAATATTATATTACATAGTGTAGAAATATGGATTACATATAAATATGCAAAGATTAGGTTAAAACTGTTCTTACTTGATAAAAACAATGATTTTTAAACAGTAAAATTTGCATTGTGTATGTCAGAGGATATGGTATTATCAGAGAATAAAACTAAATAATTTGATGCTGATGATAGATGTTTATACATTTAACTAAATTAGAAACTATAAAGTCATTTCCCCAAACTGGTTAGCATTCATTTTTTTATAGCGATGGGATTCATTGACGTTTTTGTTGGATATTATTTGTGTGTTTCTCTGTCTTGTTCCTTTGATTTGATTCTTGATTTGATGCCTTTTCCTCATAAAGACTAAGGTTACTTATTAAAGCCATTTACTATAGCAATAACTATTATTGGTGGTGCATGTGTGTGCATAATGTTTGTCTGTGGTGTGCGTGGTGGGGTATAAGTGGTCCAGTTTGCATCTGTGTAGGTCATAGGACAGTTTTCCAGACTCAAGTCTCTTCTTCCTATGGTATCCTGGGTTTTAATTGGGTCACCATGCATATTCTGCAAGTGTTTTTATTTGATCACTCATCACCCCAACACTTGATTACTTGTTAAATTTGTATTTAAGTTTTGCCTTATGCATGATATTATTTTATTTTAGCATTGTATTAACTAAGGACGGTGTCTTACTATGTAATCTAGGGTAGACTAGAACATAGGCTCATAATTATACTGTCATCACCTCCTAAGTATAGGTATTTCAAACATGCAGCACCATACCTGGGCACAAATCTCTAAAGTTATGTACGTTTAAGTTCACTGTATTTGATCTGGTTTTGATATTCTGAGTTTTGCTCTACATTAAATTTTAAAAATACATAATGAAGAGTACTGTGCGTTTACTTGAAAATTAGTCCCACATATAAAAGCATCCCATATTCTCTATCTAGTAGGAATAAGCTAAGGGAAACAGGCCTCATATTTTCTAGTGGTATAAAAAGGACATTGTCCATCATGGCAGAAAGGCATGGCTCTGGGACCAGAAGTCGGGAAACAAATAAATGAATTATGGTGCCCCTCTAGATCTCCCCCCCTTTCCCTTTTCAGGCAATGACCTCAGCCCACGAGGTAGTACTACCCATATTCAGGGTAGATTTTCCTTCCTCCATTAAATGTCAATTTAACAACCCTAAAAGATATACCAAGATGATTTCCTAGGGAATTCTAAATCTAGTCATGTACACAATGACAGTTGTCTGTGGCATGTCTCTGTCTCTGCAAGCCAATTTGAAGAAGAGGATTTACTATGAAAACCTAATCACAGTATCAGTCCTTGAGAATGTTTTCTTTTTTAATGTAAGGCTAGATTTTAGCAGGTTTCTACGGAACTGCCAAAAGAGAATAGTTTGATGAATGTAGGTCATGGAATTCCAGACTTCCTATTTCTAAATAGTTAAATTATGTCTTTTAATTATTTCTTTATTGGAATAGATTTGGGGGAAAACAGTAAAATGTTGGGGATCATATAATTTCGAGTATTTAAATATTCTTTGTGACTGTGTTACATTTCTGTTGCTATGAAGAGACACCATGACCAAAGCTACTGATAAAGAAAACAAGAACAATGACACCAAACCATTTAGTAGTTCCAGAGATTTATTTAGTATATAACTATCAGGGAAGGTAGCATGGTGGCAGGCAGGAGCAGCAGCTGGGAGCTTACATCTGATCTACAGGCATGAGGTGCAGGGCTTGGCACACCACCTGGATGACACACAGTAACTATTTAATCTGACAAGGCATAGTACTTAAAAGTAAAGAAAAGGCTTCACTTAACTCAAGTATATAATCCCAACCAACTTCCCCCTTCCTGAGGACACTTAATGGATCTTTACAAGGATGCTAGGGACTCCAGTGGGGGATTTTTTTAAAAAATTATATTTTCCCCTCTGTGAACTTCAGCAAAGCTGGAATCTTTGTGTACTTTACTTTTTAACAAGCAAAAGTGATTGAACCAAAGATTTCTCATTTATGAGGCAAACAGTGATGACTACTGAGATTTTTGCAGAGTCCTTATTTTGTTGAATAGAAGAATATGCACTACACTTAATATTCTTTCAATTGGTGCACCCAGCCATGTTTCTAATGGAATTTATCATCTCATCTCTGTATACATTTGAAACAAGGTATAGCCCAATAAGAAAATCTTCTCTTATAGAATTACAACCACCCATATTTAATGGCAAGTTGAAAATGTTACTCTGTGCACTCAAGCTGTGTCTGAAATCAGCATATGGCAGGCATCAAAACCTCTCAGTCCTTCCTCTGGGTCTACATAAAATTATTTTATAAAAATCACCTCAAGTGGATTCCACACATCTGGCATACCCATATTCACCTCAAGCATGAATGATGGCTGCTTTGAAAGCAATTTATACCGCCTTGCCCTGAGCAAGCATACAACTTCACAGATGTGTATATAGAAGAGCATTTTCAGAGGACAGGGTATAAAAAATTACATGCTCAAGGTGTACATGTTTAAAATGCTATCAAGTGAACTCAAAAGTCTCATTTTCTTTACTATTGTTTCTTAAGAAAAGCTCTTATCTATGATAAAGTTGGCTTGGGATTTCCAGTCCACTTTAAGGTCACGGTGGTTCTCTTGCCACAGCTCCCTCAGTGTTGGGATTATTAGTTTGTGACACCACTCCTCTTTTAGAAAGTTTATTTCCTAGTTGGCACTGCAGCCTCAACTGTTCAAAAAAAAAAAAAAAGTTGAGAAAATTCTCTAGTCATAATGCAAACATGATTTGAAACATGATTTATCTTATTGTTTTGGGTTGTCTTTGTCTTCTAAACAAAACATTTGGGCCTTAATTATATAGTAAGGTATTGGTTTAATGTAAAATAAGATTTCACTTTTGAAGGGATTATAGGAAAGATGAAAGGGAAAAACAGAAGGGGATGATGGGAAAACAGGGAGAGGGTGTGATATGATCAAAGGGCACTGTGCGTACTTATGGGAATGTCAGAATGCAGCTCATTGCCATGTAATATTAAAATAAGCTAATAGAATCATTACTCATTTTTACCAAAATTATAATAAATTTATATTTACTGATAACTGCCATTAAGCTTCTGATGTCATTATTGCACCACTATTATTACCTTGTAATATTTAATTTTTTTTGAATAAAATGTTACATGCTCTATTTAATTAATATTTAACACTTTAATTAAAATGTGTTAACAGGAGAGTTTCACTGTGGATTCGAAGATGGTAATATTTGTTTGTTCACCCAAGATGATACAGATAATTTTGACTGGACAAAACAAAGTACCGCCACAAGAAATACAAAATACACTCCTAACACAGGGCCCAATGCAGACCGCAGTGGTTCCAAAGAAGGTAGGAGGGTTTAGAGCTGTGTGTACAACAGCTGGAAAGCTGCAGGTGTTCTCAACATGAAGTACAAGTGGGCAGAGAGCTGTGTATTTTTGAATCATAAAGTAAAGCATTGTATCATATGCATACTATCAACAATTCAGACATTTTCAAAGCTGTGGTCATTAAGTTTCTCACACCTCAGTGATAAACGTAGTTGAGAGACCAGTGTTATTTATTTTTGTCTTAATTCATTTTTCAGTTTTTTATGTCTTTTTTTTTTCTGTTCAGGTTGTGATTAAGCGTATACAGCCATGCATGTTTTATAAATGAGATTTAAACCATGTTGTCAACCTTTATTTGGAACCCAAGCCCTGAAATTCATTATGACATTTTATGTTTCCTCATAAGAATGTGCTTCAACACTTGTTTCTGCTTTCAGGTTTTTATATGTACATTGAGACATCGCGACCCAGACTAGAAGGCGAAAAGGCTCGACTTCTCAGCCCTGTATTCAGCATAGCTCCCAAAAATCCATATGGACCTACAAATACTGCATATTGTTTTAGTTTCTTCTACCATATGTATGGACAACATATAGGTAGGATAACAAAGTGTTCTATTTCCTATTGGCCAATGCTAAGAAAGTTTTACACCGTGCGTAAAGACAGCATACATTTTATTTGACTTGCTAAGTAAGACACCATAGATGTCCTCCCCTCTTAGGATTCCAAACTCAAACAAGAGTTTGCACACTCTGAGCATCATTACTTCTTTGGATCCTGTGTCAGGTTGCCTGCCCATCAATATAGTACACTCTTTATGCACTCTTCCGCAAAATTGGCATGACATAATTTAGGCTTTCTTTCCTAAGACTGAATAATGAATCGATGCATATTAATGATAATGAAAAGAAATATTGCACACAAATAAATACCTTTAGTATCATCTACATATTAATAATAGTGTTATGGATTATTTTTATCTAGATACAATAAACTAATTAGAATTTAAGAACCTCAGGGCCTTGAAGGGAATACAAATCTGAAGGCATATACCTTCGATACTTCACACTATAGTAATGAAAGTTATCATGAGTCATGATGGAACTTTGCTAAAAAGAGTACCATGTAGCAACAGGTCAACTTCACACACTTCAGTAAGATTAAAGATTATCTAAGTTTACAGTTTTTTGTATGGCAGTCCAGAGAACTGATCACTACATTTATAAAAATATTAAACATTAGACAATACAGTAGTATGAAAGACTGATTTACTGACATGCATATGTTTGTATAGGACATGAGATGATATGACCTATAATTTTCATGTGAATACCAGAACAGAATTATATTTGAAGTCTATTGCTATATTAAATTGCTGTGAGTATCATATTCCATACTAGAGCTACACATTTGCCACCTCCCTAAACTAAGATACCGTCCTGAGGAATAGAGCATGTCTAGCCCCAATGACTTGGTCAATGGTCACATATCTGTATTAAGGAAATGAAATAGTGTTTCTAAACACAGAAAGATAGTCCCTTCATGAGCAGTTAGTTAGAATTAACACACCAGTCAATTGTAAAACCTGGGGTGACCCTACTGTCTTGATATGTACTAAGAAATGATATATACTAAGAATGATGAAGGTAAATACATAAAAAAGGCAGACAGCTAATATAGAGCACTTAGGATTACAAAGACTAAAAAAGCATAAAGGACTTTAATAGGTAGAGATGTTAATGCAACCCCTGGATTCAAGTCAGACTAACGCCCATGTTAACACTAAACAATTAATAGCAGCTGGTGGTTTCACACTGAAGCCAAAGTTCACATACCATCCTGAGAGTCCAGGGACACTATACACTTTAACCTTACTGTCCCTGTGTCCCTGTCAGGGGATTAAGAACTACTAAGTGACAGCACATGTGTTTAGAAAATAGTTCACTGGAACGTTTATCTTACAGTAGGAATCAACTATAAAGGAAAAAGATAATCCTTTGCAAATATTACTACTCGATAACAATGCACCTACTGTTCAATAGCTGATAGTGAAGGGTACATTTCTGTTTACTATATACATTTTGTGCATCCATTCTGGAGGATATGGGAAAAAATGCAAAGTTGGTATCTAACTATAATTGTTATAAGTCTTCAGCTGCTGGATTACAATTTATCTGATGCACACAATCAATTGAAATTCTAGAAAGGATTCATCATGGAGATGTGGCTTCCTCCACAAGTGGAGTTGCTTCACATAGATTAGTTTAATAGGTAGATGTTATTGCTGAAGAGTCTCTGAGGAATGCTGAAATGACAGGAGACATAAGCTACCTTATCTTTCAACAAAGGGATGAGAAGTATTTCTTGGATTGATGTCAATTTTGAGATCACTCTGCTCTGAATCCAGTGCTGTGAACAGGGTCTCATGCTACCTGAAAATCTTTTGTAAAAGGAAACATTAATCAACCTGGCAAACCTTGCTGCTGTATAATTTAAGACACTGGCTTAGCCACACAACCTTCTGAAATGACCATATGGTCAGTTAGCAGCCATCAACATCAAGAAAAGTTATTATGCCACCAAATGTTACTATCAATGCTGGTGACTTTTACTGTTCTTTAGCAGTAGAACATTTTAATTAAGGTTTAGATATTGTTAGCAGGCAAAATGCATTCCATACTTAGTAAACTACAAATTAATATAAACAAGCAGCCTGAGGAAGTAGCAGGTAGAGCACCATTATGTACATTTCCCAGGTACATTGGAAAATGAAAAAAAAAAACAATTAAAAACAAAACAAACAAACAAACAAAAACCGCCTACACCCTATGTGTTGACATTTGCTTTATAGTCTACAACTAAACCTGCATCATATTGGAGATATGTTTGCCATCTTGGTATATTAACTCAGACCCTCATTTATCTATAAGACAAATATATTTACAGTCATTCATTTTGCAAATAGTATTTTTTTTTGTTGTATGGATTCCTTAAAAATAAAACAGATTCCAAATGATTCTTTCTGAATATGTGATATTCCAATTTGATTTATTACTTTTTGGTTACTGTAATTAAATCTTACAATCTTAACTGAATAACAGGAAACAGTGAGAGTCAGCATCTTTTAACAATACAAGAATGAAGAGATTTCACTAAAGTAAAACATGATGACATATTATTTAGCCATTGCTGCATGACTAATTTACACCCCACCCCCCCAAAAAAACCTGTGATTTAAACTGAGCTATCCTCTTACATGTATGAAAACTCATATAGTTTGTCTGGGTTCAATATCAATTTTTTTTAAGTTATTAGAATAAGAAGAAAGGACTCCAGTCTAATTTTAAGGGTCAACTTAGTAAGGATTCTCATTAAAAGCCACTTATATGCTGTCTTTAGACATTAGGATATTCATGTTTTGCTGACTGTGTCCAGAGGTTTGCCTTTGTTTTTTGATTGTGACTATCTCTACTGAGCTGTCATATGCCACAGAGCAGGATTCCTTCAAAGCAAGTATCGTGTCATCAAGAAAGCAAGTGAATGCTGAAGATATCTATAGGTTAATCATCAAATTGACTTCACATTGTCTCAATTTATTTTAATTATCGTAACTAAGCCCTTAAATAAGGAGAGAGATTTATAGAATATTCATTCTAGAAGATTTAGCTAATGGGTACAATTTAAAGACTGTCTGCCACACTGGTACATTGTGGTTTGTTAAATGCTTTATTAAACTGACTGAGAAAAGTGTTTTCCAATCAATGACTTTTAGAGGTTAACATATTTGTAGATGATGCATGTATATAGTTTGATTTCTGGTGCTATGATAAAACACCCTGACAAAATCTCCTGCAGAAATATAGAGCTTACTTTAATTCACAATTTTCGATTATTATTCAGCCCTGTGAGGAAGTTACTCCAGGATCTTGAGACAAGTACAGGCCATGTGACATCTACAGTAACCAGCAGAGGGAAAAGATGCATATTCTCATATTTTCTTATGGTTTATGATCAGCTCAGTTACTCTGCTCTTACACAGTTTGGAATCCCTAGCTTAGCAAGTGTCGCCTCAGGGTAGGCTGGGTCATCTTACATCAATTAACCAATATCAGATACAACATGATCATAGGCCATCTGATCAAGACAGTCCCTCATAGAGACTTTTATTTCAGGTGATTCTAAGTTGTGCCAAGCTGACAACTAAAATTAATGATCACATTGTGATGTTTTGCTATTAATAATATATATGTGCATATATTAACATTTCTATATCTGCTAGTAAACTACTTACATCTTAATGATTTGAAAGAACCTCTAAAGTCTCAATAAACTATCTTATTGGAGTCACTATATATGATAAATGTTTGTTAGATTAAGAAAAAAAAAATATGTGAGCTAGAAGCACCATGCTGCCCCAGAAAATTAGAGGTACAACACAGAATACATTTATGATTAAGTCCTTTGAGTTTGATGTGAATTACACAAGGTTCTGCCTCTGGAAAGCCTGTTTTCCTGTGAAGCCACAGAGAGGAAAGGAAAAAGAATTAATGAACAAGTTTTCTTCTGTGATTTTAATAACCACAACAGTGAAGAAGAAATGACAGAACAGGGAGGTGTGCGCACACAGGACCTGATTTAAGAAGGGAATTTTTATGAAAAGTTAGGAACATAATGCCTTGATAAGAGAATTATCCCAAAGAAGGAAGCTAATTCCACTTTCAGTGAAGTGAGGAGAAAAAAAAAAAAAACTAATTATGTAAGAACATGGCTTCTGGTGCATTTCTGAAAGCAAGGTCAGCAAGCAACATGAAAGTCTTACCTTCTCTCTAAAAGAAATATGAAGAACATGCTCCAGGAGGGGACAGTTTTAGAAGAAGATAAAATGGAGTAAAAGTTGATAGGTAGATTGGTTGGTGTGAGGACCTAAGTCCTTGGGACTCTGAAAGATGTCTCAGGCTAGAAAGGAGACGCTCAATTTAAATCTTATTACTTTAAGCAAACAGCAGAGAATCATACTCCCAACTGTCATTCTCTCCCTAGCCCACTATGAAAGTGAAATTCACTCTTTAAAACCTGTCAGATAAAAGCCTCAAAGACACGTTCCCCTGTGGCTCCTCACTTGTGCAGCCAACCTGTAGCTGTGCCCAAGTATAGCAATGGGTGCAGCCAAACACAAAATTGTGTTTGAAAAATTGTTATTTTGTAGATGACAAACGTTGTAGTTGACAGTATTGAGTCACAATATCAAAAATTTCAGTCGTGCAAGCAAGAACAGTCTGCTCTAATCACATTTGGCATTCTTCCAACCAAGTTCTGTGGCTTTTCCCAGTCTCTGATCTTCTTCCTGTTGAACTGCACTGTATGAGGGCAGAAGCAATGCCTTTTCCCAGGAAGTAGTATCCTGAGTACAAATATTAACTAGAGCACTAATAAATACATTTTTATAATTATGTGATAGAGATGACACCTTTTCTCTTTCTTAACCATAAGTACAATTTGTATTTTCCTTCAAAATCCAGTTGAAGGACATCATGGTGCTTGCTGTCAGTCCCTCTGTTCCCTTTGTGTACATAACTCCTGGTGCAAATGTGTGTAGTTGGAACCCTGAAGCTTGTTTTACTGCAATCTCCCTGAGAATAATAACCATGTTGTATCTACATGTGATTCACTAGTCAACAAGCACACCATGGGATAAAAAGATGTAACCTAAAGTAGCTCCAACAGCTTTCTCTTATAGTAAAAGATAACAAGAGAAAATATATGAAGGGCAAATAGGAAATGCAAGGTAGTTCAAGAAAACTTCTTACATTGTAGAAACAAGAAAATACAAACTTAATTATTGTTCCTCAGTGAATTTGCATCTAGGTCTCTGGTAAGTCACACAAAATATGGGGAAACATGTCACGTGTCTTCATATTTAATAAGAATAATGATATAACAAGAGTACCCCCAAGTAGTTTCCTAGGCAACTTTAATAAATCATCCTTAAATAAATTAACACATTGATAATCCATATGAATAAGAAAAGAAAATTATGTCTACAATGCTGTTGTTCAGATATGCTGCTGTATAATGATCTAACTTAATATAGAAACAGCATTTAAAGATCTGAAGTTAATGTTTTATTAACTCTCTCTATATAAAAATATCTTGCATTTTTCACATGAAGTGCATTGATGTTTTTGTCTATGTGCAATTAAAATGTTTTAAAATAATAATAGAAATGTTTTTGTACAGACAACATTGAGAAGTGATTATATTTTTAATTGTTTTAGGAGACTGACATTTGTTTCCAGCTTTGGTCAGAGACTGTATTTCTCTGGACTGTATGTATGGGGCAAAGGCACATGATCACAAGAATATTGGATATATGTAAGACAATAGTATATTTAAGATGCTACTTTTGTGGAAGACATGGCTCAGAGTTTAAAAGGACAACAGTTGGGATCCTAGCAGCCCCACCTGGTCTCTCGTAATTGACTCTAATCCAGTGTCAAGGGATACAATGTTTTATTCTGGCTTCCATTGACAGCTTCAGGTTCAGGGTGCACAAACAGACAACCAAGCAGATACACACAAATCTTGAAATTAGAAATGAAAAGTTGAAAAATTCCTTGACAATTACAATTTCTAGATTGTTTAAGAACTACAACAGGAAGATTCTTAGTATTACTCATTTGAATATTAGATACTAGAAACTATACTGTGACGATTTGATAATAGCTGGTATCTGTTAAAAATAAGTCAATGGCTTCAATGAAGATCTGTTTATACTTAACAGCTGACAATATTATATGACATTCATTTAGTAAACTACCTTCTTAAATAGTATTTAGAATAGGAGATAATCGTAGACTCTTGCTATGATATTTTTGCTTCTTATGTACAAATTTTATTAGAGTTATCACAGACACTCTGCTAAAAACACAAGTAACCTTTAATGCATTTACTTTTTAAAACTTGTTTCACAATCACAAACAACATCTGAAAGTATTTTCTTCCTATATAGTATTTCTGAAATGTTATTACTATACATTAATTACATAAAGGGTTTCATTATACTTCTATACATGCATATAATGTGCATTGTTCATAGTCACATATTTATATGTGCTAATAATGAATCCATAGACTGTATTTATTAGAAGCCAGTATATTTAAACCAAGAATGTGAGCTATTTTTTAAACCAGTCAATAATATTTTATTCGTTAAAGTTAATGCTTAAAAAAAAATAACCAGTTTTTCTTCTCACCTCATATAACAAGCATTAATGAAAGTAAAGATTTATATTGATTGTTGTTTTTAACTCATGAATCTTTTATTTATTATCCAATTTATCAGGACTAATTAATTGCATGAAGTGTGTGTGGGTGAACAAGAAAGAAACACCAGGACAATCACATTAACATAAAACTTTCTTTGTAGTGTTAGAAAGAAACTCAGTAGAAGTCAGTAGAAGACAGCAGAAAGCAAAAGTTGCAGATGTTAGAATCAGAAGAAACTAAAGTATGAGAATGGAGAACACTGATTCAGGACAGTGTTAGAGCTGATGAACCAATAGATGCAAATAAGGGATCTGAAATAACATGGCAGAAGACCTGAATAGAGTACCACTATAAAAAAAGTGTTGTGGTACAAATTCAGCTAGATGTCAAAAGCATGGTAATACCAGGAGAAATTGACCTGAATTTTTTGTTTAAGATATTATTGAAATTACATGTTGAAAAACAATATCAATGCAGTCATTTTTATTCAAGCAGGAAATAATAACTTCATAATTTTTCACTTTGTATGTGTGCATAAAACAAATGATGCTAACAATTACCAGACAATATTCATAGATCTTGCCTGGAGTCAGATAATTTTGCAGTATTCTCATCTTTTCATAGGATATGAAACTTCAATTAATGAGTCTATGCTACTGATAACAAGAAAAATGCTATTTATATGCAACTGGTATTCAGACCATAGAATAAACCAAATTACAAATTAATTCACTCAAATGCCTCAATTTCAAGTATCTATGGTAAAGATGAATGTATGTTTTAAGATATATCATTAAATTGTTTTTTAAAATATTTAATATGTTGTATATTTAAGTAACCAAGAGAGAATTGTGTAAAGATTTAAAGAAAGATGATAACTAGGTAATCATGATGGTAAATAATGTTTATGAAAATTACATTTTATGTGGTAACTTAAATAAAATAATGTTAAATATGAATGATAGATATTTAAAAAGAAAATCACAAATCTTAATCACTACCTATTATATGAAAACCACCAAGGTCATTTAGTCTTTGACTACTGGGAGCCAAGGAAGAGAAATCTATGGTTTACCTAGCTATTTTCAGCATTTATCATAAAACTATGTAACGTTAGAACATCCTTGGGGATGCCTAAGTTCATACATTCTGGCATCTGGTGCCTACTCAATCATAAAACAACTCTTGAGGATTTAAAAATTACTTTTAAAGAGTATTAACACAATCCATCATGTGCGTGTTGGAATTTTTGCTATAGTGCTCTAATAATGTGCTGAGTCAGCTCTGCTGACTCTAACTTCTCCCAAAGAGTTTTATTCAGTCGCATAAGTTCTGATTTTGTTGACAAAGATGACCTGAAATAAGGTGAAATGTCTTTTGACAGAAGATTTTGTTTTATGAACTAAATTGGGAAATGCTAGGGGCAAGTCATTTATTTGTTTATGAGTTTTTGTCATTATCTCCAAAATACTCCAGTTAAGAAACAGCTTGTATTATTCTTGAAGACAACAAAATGATTAGGTATTTAAATTTTAACCCAGCTGAATGCTTTTATTTCAATAAATTATTGTATGAACTGTTTCTCATAAAAACAAATATTTTCCTTTTAAAATATAAGGTAGTCACAATTAATTACACATCTTGATTATTCTAAATTTAACTTTTACTCTGAGGTGATTTATATCTGTATTGTTTAGATATAGGCAAAAATGTTTTTAATATAAAATGAATTTAATATGACAAGCAAAATAACTAAAGTGTGAATTTAATGTACATATTAAAATTAGTTAATTAAGAAATTTTAAACATGGTCACAGCAGGACATAGCCCCTAAGGAGAAACACTCTATTAAACTCTGAGACAATGTCATGTCCATATAATATTATATATCTAATATTACATATCCATATAATAATGTCATTGTTAGTCAGTTTTTTTTTCTTCCTGTAGCAAAATATCTAGAATAAACAGCTTGGTAGAGGAAAGATTCGTTTTGGCTTTGCATTAAAAATTTTCTGTCTAGTGTCATCTAATGTCATGTTTGAAGTTCTATGGTAAAGCAGTAACATGACAGAAGAGTAAGCTTGAGGGAAGCTATTTAACTCATGGTAGGTAGGAACCACAGAGAAATAGGAACCACAGAAAGATGGATATGAGGAAGGGGATGTGCAAGGTGCATCTTTCTGGAGTAGCCTCCAGTGATCCACTTCCTCCTTCCAGATCTGTCTGTTTGTCTCCCTCCTCAGTCTCCAATGATTTTATCAAATATAAGTTATTTATATATTAGGTCAAAATTCAAATGATCAGTTTACTTCCCTAAATGCATAACTCTAAACATTGCACTGGCATTGAACTAAGCCTTTGGCACAGAAGCCATTGTGGAGTATTTCAGACCCAATCTGTGACATTCATTGGTATATATTAATATCTTTCACCTAAGGAAATTATTATCAAACAAATTCTGACAGTTTATAACTTGATTTGTAAATTAAAATTATAATGACTATATCTAAAAAATAATATTACTCTTAATCGGTAACTAATCCATTTATCAATATGCTAACAAGACCAACTTCCTTTTGGTATAATCAATATACTAAGTTTAGCTTACATATGAAAAAAAATGAAAAAGAAGTACTAAACCTGCTCTTGGGGGAAAATACTACAGGGTTGCTCTACACTGCAGACATAGAGATAAGGAATTTGGTGATGGAAAGAAAGGTAGAGTAAGGGAGACAGGAGTGGGAGAGTGGGAGACAGTCAGTGGCAGAACACAGAGAGGCATATCTGTTGAAAAAGATTCACTAAGTTCATGCACAATTTTTATTAATATCCGTAAGAATGTGAAATTTAGAAAACAAAGAAATGTGGGTGAAAAAAGTAGAAGCTAGATAAAAAGAGAAATATGGGAAGTTGTAAACAAATGTGCCATGTAAAATATAATGGATGGTGTTATATAAAAGCAAAAGATGAGAATCTATCTACACTGTAGAATTTAAAATACCATGCAATAAATTTATGTGGACATTAATATATAAATATCTGCTACATTTAAAGAGAAAATATAAAAATAATCTCAAAGTAGTATATAAAAACAATAAAAAGATAGGACAATATAATTTTATATGTGAATAAACATATACGATTTTAACCTATAAACATAAATGAATAAATTTTAAGACAAGAAAGTTTCATCTATTAGTAAGTAAGATGTATTCTTATAACATGATCTTTGTTCAATATAATAATTCAATATGTCATTTCAATACAATTGATTTTTTTTAATTATTTCTATTCAAATATTGATAGCATCATCAAAGGACATAAAATTTAAACCCAGAGTTTAAAGCCATATTTTCTTGTTACATTAACAGGAACAATCACTTAACTCCTATAGCTCTGCTCATCTGTAATGTGGGGCAATTGAAGTAAGTACTTTATAGAGCCCCTGAGAACATTAATTCCTCATACGCACAAGGCCACAACATACATTACATTCTATCAATACTGTTAGAATCATTACTTTTCATTTTCCGTGTACAATACATAAAATTGAAAACATGCACTAAGTTATGAAATAAAAAGATACTTTCTGTACAATGCTTCTTTCAGAAGAAAAATACGACTTGATAAAAAGTAAATGTGATTTTAATTTAAAGGAAAAAAGATGCTAAATGACAATAGAAGTGAAAATAAAAGTCAAATTAGCTTGTGGGCAATTTAGTTCATGAGTAAATGCTGGGCTGGCTTCTCTAGTACTGTTGTAATAAACAGCAAATAACAACAAACAGAGCTTAAAATGGACTGACGCATCACCTTGTGGTTCTGGAAAACGAAATCCAAAATAAATATTGTAACATTGGGGTGGTAAGATCAAGATAGCATTATCTTCCTAGGGATTCCAGAGAAATCTATTCTCTTGCCTCTTTTAAGTTGTATTTTTGACTTGTAAATACATCCTCTATATTCAGTAGGAGATAACATTCTTTACATGCCTGTCTTTACTCCTGAATCAAAAAATGCCTTTTGCTTCTGGTCCATATAATAAGTGACTGTATTTAGAACACACTGGGATAATCTAGGACAACCTGTCCTCACAAAATCCTTAACCTTCACTACAAAGTCATTTTGAAAATAGAATGTAACATTTAATTTTTAGGAAATACAATTTTTTTTTTTTTACTGGATCAGACCATGATAGCAAGATAAGAAATTGAAAAACAGAGTACACTGGAAGGTTCTGAAAGATTTAATTTTAAGTATTTATAAATGTTTGGTCAAGGAGAAACCAACTTGATGCAGACACAAATATACAACATCAAATTCCGTTGTTATTTTAGGTGTTTTAAATGTCTATCTACGTTTGAAAGGGCAGACAACAATAGAAAATCCTCTTTGGACTTCAAGTGGGAATAAAGGACAGCGATGGAATGAGGCGCATGTTAATATATATCCAATTACTTCATTTCAGGTAAGAAGCAGCTTCGCTTATAGATTGCTGGGTGCTGAGGGCAACATATATATATGTATTTACAAAGCAGTAAATAAAGTGTTAATACTCAGAAATTCTGCATAAAATAAGTATCACATATTTAGCTTCTCTTTATAAAGCTATTTTATGAAGACAAATGCATCTTGGTGAGCATCCATGAAATAGCATTAAAAAATAATCTATCAAAACACGAAGTATTGCGAAGAATAATATTATTACATGCCTTTAATCCCAGTACTTGTGAGGCAGAGGATAACCTGCCTTAGTGTGTTCTAGGACAACCAGTCCTTCACAAAGAAACCCTGTCTCTGGAAAATAAGAAAATAACTCAAGGTATTTGCATAGTCATACATTTTCATGGATTTACTTACATGTATTTTATTCTCTACAGAAAATAATATAGACTTCCACAATAATAAACTGGAGATTATTCAAATACGTTTTTACCTTAGTCATTTATTACTTTAATTAAAATCAGAATTTTTAAATCATTTTCCATAGATTGAAGTCACACTTCAGTTGAATAACAAAATGTCATCTAAAAAGATATCAAAACCTGATGATTTTAGGTTTTTAATTGAAATTAAAAAAAAACCTTAATCACTGTATAAGATGGCTTACCTACAAGCTATTTTAATAAAGTTGGCAGCATGGTTATTGTGAGTTAAGTAACTATACCAACATATATCCTGCAAATACGCCAGCACAGTGGAGAGGGTGTCTTTATTGAAGTACTTTTGCTTAAACTCAGCCAACAGAAAGGTGTTCTTGAACAGATGAGTTAAAGGGGCCCTTGGCCTTGGGCTCAGCTGCCGGTGCCTAACCACATTCACCATCTCCTCAGGAGCTGAGGCAGCAGCTGCCTCTTCTTTCCACTCTGCCTGGGGATTCTGCTTTTCTTCCCATGGAACTTTTTTTTCTTGTTGGGTATCCTTTTATAGGTGGATTGTCTGCGAACTTCTTAGCATCAATTGGGCCATCTTCTCACATAGCTTCACTTTCCCCCAAGAGAGCCTTGAAATGGGTCTGGCTAAAGCAGATAAGAAACCAGTTTTTGGTACTGGGGAAGGACTGTGGGAAAGAAGGCTCTAAACCCTATTTACAAAGACACAGCAGGATGCAGACAACTGTGATATCAGCCAGTGACACTGGGTTGCCACTGTTTATACTTCGTTTTCAAGAGAGCATCATCCAGCAGCCATATCTCCCCTTGAACGTTTGTATTTTCAGTAGCCCGTTTTGTTGTGGTGCATGATGTCCAAAGTAGGGTACACTAAGGTGCTGGCTGGAAAAATGATGTCACTGTCTGCATGTCAGCAGAGTCATACACCATCAGAGCTGCTGCTTCTGAAGTGCTTCCTGGCAGCTCCTAGATGCTAATGGAACAGACGTTACCATTGCTCTCAAACACAGATTCCGGTGTCACTTTCAAATGCTGGAACCTTCCCGGCAGGAAATTTCAAGAAATTCTGGGGTGCAGTGGCTTTGCTCAAGTGGAATTTGGATGGTGGAAAGAGCACGGAGAACCGAGCCAGCCCCACTGTACTGAGCAGTGAAGATCCTTCAGTGTTCAGGGCATTTGTCCAGGGTCCCAGCTGCCATGGTAATTTACCACGGGCCAGAAATTTGCAGGGGAGCACAAGGAAATTAGAAAAATAAATAAATAAATAACTGTCTTAACTAAAACCCAGTATTCAGTAAATTGAATTGCCTGCAGGATATATTAAATTATAGTATGATGTATTCAAATAGAACTTGTCTTCCATCGGTTTTTCACATTAAGGGAAGTACAAACTTTGCTTATTAGATATGTCTTTGTAAGAAAACCTGGATCGTTTTCCAAGAGGAAGCATGGATCTGGAGATAGCAGTTTCCCCAGAACATGCATGCTGAGGAGACTCTCACAGGAGCAAGAAATGGAAGGCAATGTGACAAAGGTTGTAGGCTTCCATATTGAATCCATTTCCCTTTCCTTCTCATTTTGCAATCTCAGTATACTGGATCCAGTTTCTCACAACTGTTGGCTAAAAGAAGAAAATTCAGGATCTTTTGCTATCAGAAATGAAGGGGTGGTTTAAAGTCACAAAGAAGTCCAGATCAAATTACCCATGAAAACGTGTTCGTGTAAAATTCACAGAAACATATAAAAAGGAATATACAAAGAGATATTTGAGACTGTTAAAATCAATCAAACTTCCTTCCTAGTGATCTGGGTAAGCCTTAGAGAAATTCTCCCTGCTGTGCTGAGCTCTACTTCTGATACAGAAGGAAGTTTTGGTTTGTTTAGTTGGTTCTCAAAGTACATTTCTTTTCCTTGTGTTCCTGGGACAATTTCATAGATTTATAGTACTGGAAAGTCCCTACTCCCATCTACTATCAGTTTTGATTGGCCTGGAGGTCTTTATTTGACAGTACGTCAAGTGTGGGTCTGCTGAGGATGGAGTCTTTTCACCTTCTATACTTTTAAAAAATTGTCTTGTTCACCTTCATTTTTCAAAAAAAAAAAAAAAATGATTTCCAATAGGCATAGCTTAGTAGTTTTTCTTTTGGTACTTTCAGGATATCCTTCTGGCTCTGTATTCTTTCCAGGAATTAATCTCTGGCTGCACACACATGTGATCTTCTCTCTATTGTGCAAGCTTATTCTCTGAGATCATTTTAAGATTTTTCTCCACATTGTTGGTTGTAAGAACTTGGTTTCTGATAGGCTTTGGTGTTTTATTCTTTTTTTGTGTATTTCTGATTTAGTGAACTTCCAGAATTTGTGGGTTCATCACTTCTAGGGAAATTGAGAATTATCTGGCTAGTTTCTTTACAGTCCTCTGTTCGCCATTCTGCTCTTTTTTTTTTTTTTTTTCCTTTTGGAGGGTGGATTTCAAGACAGGGTTTCTTTGGGATGCCTCAGCTGATCTAGAACTCATTGATCTGCAGACAAAGCTGGCCTCAACTCATAGAGGTCTGCCTACCTCTGCCTCTATCTCCCCAAAGTGCTGGAATTAAAAGCATGCAAGTGTTTGATTTTTGAATAGCTTATATTCTGCCTAAATAGTCAATGATCGTTTGTTTGGTAATGTATACTCTGAATTTAGTCGTTTTCAGTGAATTTTCCATCTCAGCAATTGGTCATTTCATCTCTATAAACTCAATTTTGTCTTTTTACAAAATATTTTTTTTATTTCGCTAGTCAATGACTTAAGCCCATGAAGTCAAATCATAATTATTTGGAGTCACCGTGCTCTCACACATTTGTTTTAATTCTTGTTGGTTTTAATAGATGGGTTCATCTTCTCTTTTTAGATAATTCTTTTATTTTCTTTGAAAAATCTAGTTATTTGGGTGGTAGGCATCATAAATTTTAACTTAATAGGTACTGGATATTTGTAAAAATTTGTAAAAAATGTGAAGCATTGACAATGACAGGCTTAAGTGACTTAAAAACAATCTATCCCTTTAAGGATTTGAGATTCATTGAAGAAAAAACCTCTCTTTTCACTTCCTTTCCCTCTCTCCTTCTGTTCCTTCTCTATCATTCTCTCATTCTTCTCTAGCCGCCACTTTATGTTTCCTCTTTCTTAGTATTTTCTGGCATTGTTTTTGCCTGATTACATTTATTTTGCTTTCTTCCTATTATGCTTTAAGGAAACGTAAAATTCTAAGCACAAGGCTGTAGCTTAAGAAGTGCATCAGCAGATTCAAATCATTTGTAAATCTTATGGACATAAACACAAATATATCAAACCCTCACATAGTTAAATGAAGCAACAGTTTATAGCACAGTTTAACGGCCAGTTTAACGGCCATTCGTATGTCATATTTTTTAAGAGCTCTAGCTGCCTTTTATCTATGGAGATTCTGAAATCAGTCTCTTCTGCTCGGATTTTCTACTGGATTTCAAACTGACTCTGATTACAATGACCTAAAAACTTTACAGGGCAAGCACTGAGTGACTTAATTTTCATTTCTCATGGATCTATGTAAATTTTTAGAATTATCATCATTATTATAGCAGGGTTTAATGCTCTGAGCCCCCAAAACTATTGGTTAGACTATTTTATTTAATGATTTGTGTGTTTCAAATGGAAGAAAACCATCCAGTTCCACTACTTTGTTTGGGGTAGAATTCATCAGAAAGTAAAATTTAGATCAGTGTATTTTTAGCTAAACTACCAATGAGAAATCAAAATAAGTATTATTTTTCAATTATAACATATCTGTTCTTACATATCAAAGTGCCTTTTTTAATCTATTGACTAAAATGTCTATTTATTTAAAATTTTTATATCATTTCACTAATCTTGTGTAAGGAAACTACTCACACCCTGACATAATATACTTTTCATTTGTATTATTTTTCTTTATTGTTACTTACAATTATTTCAAGTTAGGAATATTTTGTGTGTAGGATGAAGTTTTAAGATACTTTCTGTTATTTCATAGCTACCAAAAAAAACAATATTACAAGAGATAAGAAAAAGTTACATCATTAACATTTGAAAATATTTTCAAGTCAAGTCGATGCGTGATGTTCTCTTTCCTTTTGTAGTAATAAATTAGATATGAGTGGTGTTGAGTGCCTCTCTCACTTAGATTTATGTAGTTTTATTTGCTTGAAAATTTAATTGTGTTAATCTAGAAACTCGTACAACATACACATTTGCCTATTCGGTAGAGCACATTCAATCAGTTCAATTAGTACAAATAAACTTGTATTATAGGTCAAGTAAAGATTTTGATATATGGACATTTCCCTGTGGGCTTTTTCAGAGAATTAATTTAGCATCATCATTATTAGTAATGATAATATATTTTAGTAATATTTTTTGCTATTTTTGAAAAGATTAGAGCAGCCCTGAATGATGAAGTCAGTATTTGAAGATATTGTACTATTTGATTCTTTAATTACTTATACACATTAGCTCTACACATAACTCTTCTTCCTTTACTAAGAAATGGTATTTAAATGCCAGTTTAATGGTGTAATTTATCTACCTCTATGCTGTCTAGTGAATATGCTTTATAGGAACTGTGTTCATCAGAGACTGTTAAATCTGTTACTTGAATCGTGTGTTTGTGTGATGTAATTTTAATACAGAACCCCTCATAATTATAAACCCCATCTGAAGTTACCCACCAATAGTATTCTTTTTTAATTAAAAATATTTTAAATGTGAGTTTGATTTGCCTACATGTATGTTTGTTCACCATATGTGTACCTCCTTCCTGCCAAAGGAGGCCAGAGAATGCACAGTATCCCATGGAACTGGACTTACAGAGGTTGTAAACGGCCATGTGAGTGCTGAGAATTGAATCCATCTCCTCTGTATTGGATGCAAAAACTATTAAAACATTTAAATTTAAATTTTTGTCTTAAGTTGAGGGAAATAGTTTAAATAATGTCAACATAATCATACAGGAAGAACAAGTTTTACATAATCTTCTTTTTCAAGAAAGCTAAGCCTGGCACTTCTCCTGATAGCTATATGCAATTAACTCCTTCAAATATATTAATCCAAATTCACCACAAAAGTACACAATAAAAATCTTTTTAACATTGTCATAAAATGGTAGTTGTAACAATAATGAAACTTCATAAACATGCAACATAATGGCTTTTTAAAACAAATATCCTTTTTTCTCAAAGTGAATATATTTGTTTGAATACATTATAATTCATAGCTGCCACATTAAAATACAAAAAATTCAATGTTTCATTACTATTTCTTCTACATACATGAAAATTGGAAGCAAAGACATATTTTCACAAAGGCTTGAATGGTAAACCATGACATACTCTTTGAACTGAATACCTACACATTTTATTTCTGTAATCTACCTTTTCCTAGAAAATATAACTGGCTCCAAGTTCTTAATCTTGATGTCATTAATAAATCTACTATGATCTATACATTTTAACTTGAAGTTAGAACTGAGTGTGTAAATAGAACAATGTGACACAGGATTCTTGTGAAATCCAACGCGTTCAAGAACAGTCCATGTCTTGTCAATAGCAAACTACAATAAGAACTAAAAACAAGCAACTAGAAAGATACCAGTTGATATGCCAAGTGGATGGGGCAAAGACCAAAAGCTTCCATCCTACACAATACTGCAGGCAACTGAACAAAGCTGAGAGCAGGAGAGACGGTCTTATAGAGAGATGATCATACAAACTGGTTGCCCAACATCAAATATGCATACAAATAACATTATGTATACTGAAGTTATATTTTAGAAATATATGTATGTATATACATACATATATATGCTAACAAAAAGTTATTGGAAGAAGAGGACATGAATATGATGAAGAGAGGGAGAAAGTTTGAAGTGAGAGAAGAAAAGAAATATAATAATATTAAACTCAAAACAAAAATAAGCAAACAACCATACCTTTGAGGAGCTTTCTGAGACAATAATATTGCTCTGCCTACTGGATTGGATTTTAACAATCACAAAGTCACAGTTAAACATTAAAAACACTTTGCATGTAACAAGAGTTTTGTCAGAAGGTAGTTTAATTGTAACAATAAATGATAATTCCCTGACTTAATTCTATAGAATATCTAAAACTCATGTTAGGTTTTTATTGAAAGAAATAAACTTGCTGCACTTCATGGCCAATGATATTATTAGTGGTTAAGAAAGTCAATGAAACTAACAAATATTCAAATCATTCAACTTTTATCACCATACCACTAATTCAATAACTTGAAAAGATCAAATAATTCTATAGGGAATTGCTTTAGATATAAAAAGCTCTTGCAGCCAAGTAAAGTTCAGTTTTCTTGATTTTTAAATTAAACATGTAATGTAATACTTTGCCAATGGACAAAAATCATACATGTTAAATTATTTTAGATAATTTCTCCCCATAACTCCCTTACAATCTAACCAAAAAGCAATGCTGTCTTTCACATCTCTTCTGATTTGACTTTTGTCTTCAATGTAAGCTTAGATCTGACCTTGCAACTTTGATCAAGCTTCAGAAGAAGGCAAGAATAAGATAAGAAGAAAATGAATAATTAGCAAAATCATTGAAACAGTAGAAGTCATCAGTATTATGACTACAGAAAATTTTAGAGTGATGGACCATTAAAATGAAACCATGGCTTCTCAGGGAAGCATATGCAGAGAGCTCAAAGACAATTTTGAGAATTTGTTCAATTTCATTTATTCTTTTTAAATATAAACTCACTGCCTCACATTGGCTCCTAACTACAAGTAAATGGAACTTACTAAGTGAACATAATTGTATAGTATAGGGAAAACGATAATCTCATTAAACTACTCACTTTCACATAGCTAAGAGAACCGGGATACTACCAAGGCTATTGCATGTACATTCCTTCTAATGGAAATTTTGATTCTGACTTTCAACATTTAAATTTTAAGTGATTCCAGCTTCCAAGTTAAATCCCACGGGTAGGACATCTTATATAAATAACCCTTAGTGGAATCTTCACTCTTATATCACTTCATCAGCCAACGTACATAGAACGGAGTTCCCTTGCCTTCTTCATGGTGGCATTGCGAGCCCTGTATTTTCCTCCACCTGTATTATTAGCTAACTTTCTGTTCCTACTTCCTGTTATGACCCATTCAACGTTAAATTCTGAGTAATTGAGGATAATTCTGTGAGAAAAGTCTAAAAAATTGCGGATAATTAATTACTATGCCATAATTCCCAAGCTAAAACATTTCTCATTTTCCTCCTTTCTAAAATTAAAATCACTAGCCAAAAGAAGTATATATAACATTATATTCAAGTATTTATAATATATAAAATAAAAATTCATTCTTATGACAGCACACCACCTTAATCCAACAAAGTATGGTTCTTTGGCTGAAAACAGAATATGTGTGCTTGTGTGGAACTAAACAAATATCTATCAGGATTCTCAGAGCTGGTTTATGATGAAACTTTGTACCTGTTATCATCAGGAAAGAGTTGGTATCCTATAAAGAAAGAGAAATGTGGTTGGGGAAATTCTGAGTTATTCTACCATTGATTTTGAATCAAGTAAGGATCTATATCTGAGGTCACCCAAATCCTTACATTTTCACCTCTTTACATTTATCTCCCAGATAGCTTCAACTCCACATCCACACTTCAGTAGTTTCCTATTTCAAAGTAGGTAAATCAGTCCTTTTTGCCCATTTGACTTGAAGACTCAAAACTCTTAAACTGAAAACTTAATTCTGAGTGTTATAACTTGGGCTTTCCCTCTGGCTTTCTCTCCAGTGACACAGGTTAGTTGGGATATTTTCCAGAGATGCCTTTGTACAGTCTTAATTATCATGTCTAAATAATAAAGATAAGTATGAAAAAATATTTAAAAATTAAACCTGTTAATTAAGACTTCCTTCACAAAACATTTCCCTTACTTAGTTCTAAAGGTTCTATGTACCAGGCTGCAACAGCATTGTTTTACACTAGAGTTGTTTATTAAGTTATTGATTCTTTGGAAATACCAAATCAATATTTTCTTTCAAAATTTTGAGATTACAAACCACTTGAATACATTGGTTACATTTTAGTACCTAAAGTATTAATTTTTTTCTGGGAAAAAGATAGCTTGAGGACTAAGAAGGTAATTTAAAGGTGTTGTCTCCCTTGAGAATAAATAATTAAAATCATCTAAACATGATTATTTTGTTATCATAGCTGGAATTTATAACTGAAGCCACCTGATATATCTCATCTGTTCTCCCAATACTCACTCACTGAACCTCCATTCTCAATTATCATATATACTGGAAATTCAAAGGCTTTTTACTAGATTTAACTTTATGAATTTGTATGCATAAATATCAAGTTTTAAATTTAGAATTTCAAAAAAAAATTACAGCAGGAAGTCAAAAGGTGAGTATAAAAAGCATGAGTAACATGTACCATGTACCTGCACAGCATCAAAGCATTTTGACAGGGTAGGGCATTATTCTGTTCTTAGGTTTAAAAATTTATATACTGAAAATATACCTGATTGATTCTTTAAGATACTTATGGAGAATTGTGCTGTGTGCTTGGAGGAAACTGAGGGAATATATTTCTGTGCAATAAAACCACTCTAATGAATTTTTTGCATTTGTAGCTAATTTTTGAAGGCATTCGAGGTCCTGGGATAGAAGGTGACATTGCCATTGATGATGTATCAATAGCTGAAGGAGAATGTGCAAAACAAGACCTAACAACTAAGAGTAAGTGTCTGTTCTGCCGAGTGTCACTTGATGTGATGTGGAAGTGAAGTAACTGTTACAGTAACATGTTTCCACTTCATACAAATAGTTATGTTTTAGTTAAAATGTTCTTATTTATGACTGTAAGTCATTCAAGGCATGATTAAATTAAATGCCATTCTTGCCATATTTGCAGTGACATAAAATGATAGTAATTTCTACTTACTTCTACATAAGACTAATACACTCTGATTTTAAAAACAGATTTTAAATATAACTATTTCTGCTATCTTATGGAGAGTTGCAAGAACTTTTATTAAAATATTTGGTAAATCTATACTGATACTTATTCACTTATATAACCAAGCTGTTTTTTAACTCCAAGTAGTTGAAAGATGCTATTTTTTACAGATGCAGCTTTATGGAAAATTAGTATGCATATTCTGATGGAGTAGCTCTGCTTACGCTGATATAATTTACTTCATATCTACTCCACAATCTTATTAAATAGTTCTGATTTTATCTGCTGACAGCAGAAGGGGTGAGGATCCCTAAAAGCAAGTGACTGTGAAAGCCTACAGTGCTTTCGAAGCTCTAGTCTAGAATATTCTCAAGTCCAGGTTTTCAAATTATTAAATACAGAGTAATATGTGTCTGCTGTTTACATAACAGTATCTCCAGGCTATTTTCTTCCTCTGCTGGCCTTCAAAATAAAGTTGATATGGAACGCAAAGCCTAATTTTTTTCCCAAATTCATTTTTCCATCTGTTGAATTTATCAGTTCAAATAAGCTGTATGAATAAGTACATGGAATGTTTATGTCCTTAATGTTAGCTCTGGGTACTTCCTTATCTCTAGATTCCGTGGATGGTGCTGTTGGGATCTTAGTTCATTTATGGCTTTTTCCAGTCATCATCCTCATCTCCATCTTAAGTCCTCGAAGGTGACCTTCCCCTGGCAGAGGCTATATCAATGATTCACCAGGCACTGGCATGAAGAAAGAGTCTTTGTAAATGGACACTGAAAAACAAACAAACTACCAAAGATTCCTCCACTGACTACTGACTCAAAAATTAATAATAAAAACAACATTTTTTAAGCACTGGGGATAAAAAGACATCATGGAAATATAACTTATTCCAAACTACATATAGAAGATAATCTTGGCCTGGGTACAGAAGAGACCTTCAGGTGCTTTTGTGGCTAAAACGATTACAGCTTCATCTGGTTGAACTCTGGAAAAAGAAAAAAAGAAAAAAAGAAAGAAAGCTATAGAAATCCTCGTCAAAGCACAAAGTCATGGCTGGTTATGTTTCAAATGAATAGTTTGCTTGTTACCATGGAAACCTAATGGCCTGCCAACAAAAACCTCACTGTAAACAGGGTACGTGGAGAGCTGGCATTTATTTTCCTTTCAAGAAGGTTTTATGTAGAGAATTAAATAAATGTAGGCCCTTTTACCTTTGGCTGTTACCCTTCATTGAAAATACTCCAAACTCTGAATTATTTACAGGTTTCATGTTCCTCCCCACCTTACCCCACCCCACTTTTACTGTTGTTTTGTTGTTACTGTCTGTTGTTCTTTCTTTCCTTTTTGCATGCACTACTATCCAGGACAGTAAACCTGGGCTTACATATTACACAGGCTTATCGGAGTTTGCTTGCGGCCACTTGAACACCCAAACTACGTCATCTGTTCCTATGAAGAAACCAAACCACCATCTTTTATAAATTGCCATGGAAACCAAGTGCCTTCAATGAAACAAGCCTGAATAATTTTCAACTCAGAAGCTTGCACTGCTAACAATGGTTTGTGTAAAACTATTTTGTAAACAGACAACACAGCCTAAATGTGCAAATTACAGGCAAGATGTTCCAGCCGCTTCTGAAGAGTAAAGAACTCCTTGCTGCGTAAGCCCATGCAGACAAGATTAATTGTTTCACCTCTTAGACAGCCATGGCCTTTCGGCTTATTGTCCATAGAAAGGAACTTCCATTGAGACCAGACATGGGAGCAACACTTTTTTCTTCCAGGTTATTAAATGGGTCAACCAGAGCAAAAGGTTGTTGTGATATTTCTTAGCGCAGAAGGTGGTAAAACACAGAAATGATTTTTTTACTTTAACCTCCATCTGAAATGAAATTGGCCCTGCCTTTAGAGGGAACAAGGAAATGTTTGAGATTGCTGTGCGTATGAACTCTGCCGCGGAACTGGCTTTATTCTAAACTCTGAGGGTAATATGCCTCTGCCCTTTAGTCAGACTCTGTGCAAATTGTGAAATATTATTTTATTATTTTAACAAGATTAAAAAACACTTTTACAAAAAAACAAAAACCTGTAAAAATGATTTTGAGCTACCTGAGGACAAACCATACCTTTAACCAGCCAGTTTTCCAATGCATTGTAAATTTCACTTACACCTGTTGGTTATGAAAATTTGAAGATCTTTTTCCTTAAATATCTCAGCTTTTAACTTCATTTAAAAAGACTTTTGTCTAAAGAAGAATATCATTATCTGTTCTTTCCACACCCCAGGATTTAAAAAATACTGATTATGCAAGTAATTCGGATCTAAGTATCAAATCGCAGTATTTGCAAATATCAATATAAAAAGCACAACAAAATGTAATAGAAATGACAAAGCTTGATTTTTTTAAAGAAAAAAACAACTGTAGAAATGTTTGTGCAAATTCAATAATTCAACTTAAAATATAATTTTACAGCTCTGTTCAATAAAGCCTCTTTCCAGGTAAGGTATAATAAGCGGTATGTGTGTTTGTTGGACAATATTCACTTATCACTAAAATGAGATTAGTTATGCAATTTACTGGTTATGTTATCTCGGGATAAATCTTCATTGTTTCATGCAAAATTAATGCCTTCAGGAAGAAATTTTAATAGGAACACCTGATGCACTCTCATGTAATACATGTAAAAATCGTTGTACCTCTGTAGGTATAATATGAACCAAATGTAAGTCAGTTCAAAAGAGACATATCAGAAAACCTAGGTAGTGATAGCTAACCCACATTCTTTAAATTGAACAAAAGAAACAAATGATTATCACAATTTATTTGAATTAGTCATATTAAAAACTTTTCAAAAGCTTAAAGTCATCCATCTATATATTCTATCAAACCAAAGAAGTGACACTTGGGGCACTTAGCATCTGAAAACTCTGCATTTGCCTGTATTTTCACCATATTGCAACTAACCACTCTTCACTACCCAAGATTAGTAAAACACAATTTTATTTTATTTTATAAATTAAATTTTATTTTTAAATTTTATTTTATTATTATTTTGTTTTGCATTCTATTTGCCAGGACAATAGTATCTTTTGATTTGAAGAGAGGCTTAATTTGTCATCTTCTTTCAATTATCTTTAAGTTGATTTGAGTGAAGCTTTTCCAGATTAATATAAAGAAAAAAGATCCCAACATGTGGATTATTTGAAAACATACATATCCTTTCAAGAAAAATAACAAGGTACTTTTTCTTCTATGTTATCCCGAGCCAACAAGCTACTGTAAGTAAAAATTTCAATTGTATCATTAAGCCTTTATAAAATACAAAAAATTTTCCCAGACTTTCACATTTGTAAGAAAACACACTTCTGAAGTTCATGAGAACTGGCTGGTATTTCCAAATTCATTTTGATTAAACTTCTTGAAGACACAGCTGACTGTGAAGACTGGGGCCAATCAAAGGTGAAAGCGAACCAGCTACTGAGACAGTAATAAGATGGATTTCTCACATGAGATCTACATCTGCATCCCTTAGACAAGCTAACAAATGGTATTTTGACTTCATATCAAATGCTCAGTTGCTGTCATTGAATTACTAAAATGTAAATGTCTAAAAACGTGGAAACTTAAAAATTATTTGAGTACATGAACTGGAAATTTTATGAAATCACCTTGTCTTTATAGAACTAATCATCATGAAACCCTTAAAAAAAACAAAAAACAAACAAACAAAAAAAACCTCTTTATCAATGGCATTCCATTTCTAAGGTTGCATTTGTCTATCAGAAAGTGGACTTAACACCTTCCCCTTACCTTTTAGATAGTATGCCAGCCTATAATAGAGTCAGTTGAGTTGACTTTTTGTTTTGTGTTTTGTTTTTTAATGGAGAAGCATTTAACAATCATGTTTTTGTTTTCTGGGAGAAATAACATACCATGCAGTTGCCAATTATTGACAATAATTGATCCCGTTAATCAGAAGCAGTGCTACTTTCAGCATTTCAAAGGTGGTATCTTACATGATAACATTTCTATAATTGGGAAATTAGCAGTATTTCCATGTAGTGATAGGAAGGTTCACACAAGGCCCGAAAGGACCTGAATATGGATATTCACTAAAGTTGCCAGTCAATGCCAAATATAATCATCTTTTCTTCAAACCTAAACGTTAGAAAAAACATAACCAAATGACAGTAATGATGTTTTACTAACTGTGGACTATGCAGTTTATACCCGAATTTCTTTTTCCGTTTTAAAAACAAAGGGTCTTCTTCGATATTTTATGTTCATACCTACCCTTGCTTTTCCATATCCTACCTGTTTTCTGACCTTCTGTTCTTACAGTTTCATTATGGATCATATGTATTCCTGGTCTGCTCTGGTTCCTGGTTCCACGTGGCTTGTTGTATTCAATGGATCAGGAGTTCACCCATGATTATATTTCTTTAAGAGAACTGACAGATGCATAATCACAGTGTCAGGCAGGGGACCTTGACACTAATGGTTCTTCATTCATATTTCCCACAGAGTTGTTTCGGCAAAGCAACAAATTATATCTGAATTAGAACCTACATGGTATGTTATGCCATGTGATATACAATGAAAATAATTCCATTCTTTAATAGTTAGAAATATGATGAAATATAAATTACAGCTGTACTAATTTTTTACCATATATGAAATTTTATTTTAAGTACTTTATAATAATAAACTTATCTGCCAACAACATGTGTAATTTAAATAATAATCAATCTATTTAGTTCTTTACTTAGAACTATAAACCTAAAACATAAAATAATTTTTCATAATCATTTTAATTTTATGGTTTTTTTTCTAAGTTGGTGACAGACTGATCTGATTTTTGGTAAACTTCTCAAATGATTCACCTAACTACATGTTCTTTATCACAAAATCTTTTTTTTTAATGTGCCTTTCAAATACCAGGGCCACTCAGACATTTAAACTGGAAAAAAATTTACCTCCCACCTCCCCCCCCCAAATTTCTGGTTGATGACTACTTCCACTGTTTCAGCTGTGTCTCAACAAAGCAGAAGGAACACTCTTCTTGCAACTGGGCAGTTGATGTCAATGAGGAGTTATTGCATTTTCTGTGAAAACAATACAATTCTAGGGTTCAATCCCAAGCTATTTCTTTTCCTACAATATTCCCTTTGTGGCTAACCCATCTAATGCATTTTCTTAGTGTTATTTTTAGGAAGCAATGTGTGTCATTTTTCTACTCTGTCTTAGGGGAAAAGGTACTACAAAATTGGTTCTTCTCAAAGCTAATATGAAAAAGTGGCTGAGTATTCCTATTATATACATAGAATTGTGTATGTTATTACATGAGCAAAGAAAGCATTAAAAGTTAACACTATATAATGCGAAGTATGTCAGCCAGGAACAGTCCCTAGTGGGTTAATGTCTGCTTGGAAATAGAGGAGAGATATAAACAAAGATAAAGCTTCCACACATTTCTATATGGATTACTTCATGAGCACAGGTTGAATTAAAGCTTAATAAATTTATAGGTAGTGCTTTCGTTACCTTAACCCATGTGAAAATCTCAAACTACAATCCAAAATTTGGAGTAGGGCTGAGGTTAAATTCTGGATAGAAAATGCAATAGTTTTCTCAAGGATATATTTACAACTGGTTGAATTTAATTTCAATTGTACTAATTTTCTGTGAGTTGGTCTAAAAATGTATTCTTATGTTTCAATAAAACAATGGGAAAGTCTATGAGTAGGGATGAGCTTGGTAGATTTGCTTGTTTTTGTATAGCTCTCCATGGTTTCCCTGGGCTTCCAGGCTATCATTTTTATTTCTTGAGTCTCACAAGTATATTTAAATGTATAAGTTTAATCAAATATGCATTGTGTTAAATTTATATGAAATATGAGTTACATTAAAGACCATAACGTCTAGATTTAACTTAATCTACATTTTGATATTTTCCTTCTTCCAAATAGTTTCAGATAGCTGTATGTTATTTTCTTTTGGATTTTTTCAATAAATGAAATTATGTTAAATACTCTATTAGTGTTTGGGGAAATTTTCTGCTGTCCATAAGCAATTAACTTCAAAAAACAACAAAATTATGTTTAGAGTGACATTGTCTCTTTCACAATTAAGAAGCTTTTATAGACTCACTATCACAGTGAGGATAATTAGACCATCAAGATATGTGTTGATTTTTACATCCTTTATGAGAGACCGTTTATATGATTGTGATAAACTCCTAGCCCCTAAAGTCTTCCTGAAGGAATGTGATTTAACAATTACGATGCTATGGTGCAGTACCTAGGCTTCTGTAGAAGATTATGTGATCTGATGCCTGATTAAACTTGCACAGCCTGCAGATTGAGGATGCTAACCTTTTTCAGAGAGTTTTGTTTGTTTGTATCACATGTTCACAAGGACACTGTCAGCTAAATGTGAGTCTTCTTAGGGAAACAAACACACTGTTCCACAATGATCAGGGGAGTCAAAGTGTAAGTGGAATTCTGAAAACTAGCAGATGTCATTACTTTAATCTACACAGTTTAACTATTTCTGGCTTTGCCGTTATTCTCAACGTAAACCCATGAATGTTAAGAAATAGAGAGATAATAAACATTTAAACTCATTAATTGTGTTTAAAAATCAACTCCCAACCAATGATTCCTTCACTATGTATTAAATTATGCCGCATTCTCCATGAGCCAATTCAATTTAAAACTCATTTTAATTCAGTTTTTTTTTTATTTCCTAAGATACTATGAAGTTATTGTTTAGTTTTATTTATTTTTATTTTCCCGAAGAAACTGTAGCCTTGTTTTATGGCTGTCCATCTATGTCATTGTATCTTCAATAGAAATTAAATACGGTGCAAATCTGGGCTCAATGAAAAATATAGCCTAATTTATTACTGATTAAGTTATACTTTGATTAATCTCAAAAGGCAAGGAAATACTCAGAACTTTTTCTTTTAATTATAAAATCACTGAAATTTTATAATAAACAGAAAGTATATCCTGTCGATTAAAAAAATAGAAAGCAATCTAATTGTTGTAAACATTTAGTTTTCAACATAAATATCTGTTATTTCTTAAATTAACAGGCAGTAATAAATTTTTCCTAGATTTTTGTTTGCTAGTTAGTTTGTTTTTGATATATGATATTAAGTGGTCCAGGCTGGACTTGAACTCACTGTGTAGCTGAGTTATGCTTTAGATATCCTGGAATCTATAAGGGCCGTTACTTTGCGTTTTAAAATTTGTTAGGGAAATAAAAATTAAATATTTAATTCAAATTATAAGCATGTGCCAGAAGGCCCAGCTCAATTTTTCATAGTCAAAGCACAAATTTTAATACTGCATTTGCAAAGAAAACTCACACAAAGTTAACCTAGAGAAAATTAGACTAGTTTAGTATGTTATGTTAGAAACTCGGACAAACATGGAAATAATACTTTATAAAGCCTATTCTTTCAACTATAGTTTATTAATCAAAGATTAAGATGTGTTGCTTGCTTTAGTATTTCAAAGACATATGAGTTCCATCTTAATTCAAAGTATACTTTATTTCCATATCAGTTACACTATAAATGTCCAGATCTCCAAACTAGTAAACTTGAATATAATATGCAACAAGCATTTTCAGACATGTTCGATACTTTAAATTACACAAAATTATAAAAATAATAGGATTATAAGCCTGTGATGAAGGCTCACACATGGAATCTCAGGAGCCTAAGCACAGATCAAAATTTGAGGTCACACTGAGCTACATAGCAAGTTCCAGGCCAAACTGAACTATATAATGAAACCTCATCTCAATCAAAAACTTAACAAAAAATTGATATATAGAAAATAATATATGATACAGAATGAAAAACAAATAGTCAAAATCAAAACCAAATCTGTTTTGTCTTATATAACTTAATTTTCTAGACTGCACATTTAGCAATTCAATGAATTCAGTATAAGAATGGCATGATGGTATTATGATGCAATAGTCCAGCACTTAATTGTTAAGCAAGTGGTGGGAATATTTTGTGTGTTAAGATTTGTTAATGCAATAAACATGTTTCTTTCTTTTTCTGTTGATTAAGTTTTCATGACAATATATCAGTTATTTCAATGGAACTCTGCAAGGGTCCCAAACACCTTTACAATATTGAGGGTACTAAACAGCACCAGTTCTGATTCTGCAATCTCCAGGGAGCTTGTAATTGCTCACCTACTAGTCCAATCCTTTATCCTTAGCAGTTATTTCTCTTTGAAGTTACAAACACTCTCACAGACAAATCACTTCCCACTAATACAGAGTAGCAGTTGTCCATTCATACAGTATTTTTAGTTTACAACTAGAATGAAAAAAAAAAAAAAACAAAACAGTGGATTCTTCTGGCAAGAACTAAGGAACAAGGAATGGAAGTATAAAAAGAAGAAAGATGTGCAATGTCTAAGACAGTACCAATTCAATTGTTGTCTCAAAAGCAATTGAGACTGCACGGCTAGTTCAGAAAAGTGTAGACTGAGTGAGAGGCACACAAGGCTATCAGGTGTCTGCAGAAGAAACTCAAATAGCATCATGGTGAGGCTTGTAGTATAGAAACCCACGACAGTTCTCAGAGAGATGAGCACACAAAAAAGCTATGGATAGTGTCTCTTACAGGAAACTAAAAAAAAAAAAAAAAACAGTATTCACAACAGTAGAAAGGAGAAAAAGAAAAATTTCACAACCAAATGCTTTCAAATGGGTACATGTGAACTAGAAAATGAAAATAAGGTCTTAACAAATTAAATAAGCTTTTCAAAGATTTATTATTAAAAATAAGTGTATTTGTGAATATTTGACCGTGTGTGTATCTTTCTCTTCTCTTCTTGTGCCCACTGTAAATTCAGCCTAACTGCTTGCTCTGCAGACCTTCCCCTTCCTATGTGAATTCATAGTAAGCTAGAGTCCGTTTTTCTTTAATATGTCCTGCATCAAGCACGTTCACATTGCCAACTACTTCTGTTTATTCGGACTCTTTGCAAATTTCTCATATGACTTTCTGTTTTATGCCCTCACAACTATGCCTAACTTCTGTGAAGTAGAGATACTAGCAACAGTGTAATATGGTGGTCCAGATGATTGATGGGAGGTAGAACACAGAAGTATTTGTAAAGTACTTAAACAGCTTCATAGAGCTAAAGATGCCAAAACATCGATGAACATTTATTATCTCTTACTGTGCTGTTGTTTTTAAGGAAAAGCACCTTGCACACGTTGTTATTGGAAATAAGCCTTTTGAATCATTTCAAATTTCTTCGATAGCATTACTTGCTAAGAAACCATGCTATTTACATTGTTTGTCATGTTCTAAGTGTGCATCCCCAGGTGCATCATTTCATCTATGTAACTCACAGAGGCTCACTCATTAGCTCTCCGAATATGTGTACAATTGATGACATTTTTTCCCAGCACTATGTCTCACATGACACCCTGAACACAATTTCATTTGAGATCTAGAATTTAAAAAAAAAAAAAAAAAAACAGTGTGTAATAAATGTGATTCTACATGTTATTATCCCATGTGCCTCTGTGCAATAGCATGTCTGAATTACTCTTTGTATAACTAAAAGTATCAAAGCATTTGCTTTGGTTATAGTAGCAGTTGGTAAGATGCCACCAGTTATGAAATATGGTCATATTTCAGGTATGGCAAGTTGTAAAAACTAAGCATTAGAATTAATGGCGTAATGGGGCAGGAGGAAAGTCTCAGCAATTAAGAGGGCTTGCTGTTCTTCCAAAGGACACAAGTTCGGTTACCAATACCCATGTTGGACACCTAACAGCTGCCTTTAATTCTAGCTCCAAGAGATCCAATTCCCTCTTCTAGTCTCTGTAGGTATCCGTACATATAAAGCATTCACTCACACAGATACTCACACAAACATATTTTTTAAAATAAGCTTTAAGAAAAGACTAATGAAATATGGCAATATGTATAAATTGACCAGTAATTTTATTTGAAACTGAAAGGAAACCTCTGTTACTCACAATGCACTTGTACTTATATTTCGATGCCAATTGTAATTTCTGGAGAGATTCTTTGAAAGTTAAGACCCCATGGTTTTAGTAGGAGGGAGATTTAGATTTCACAGACTTTGATGAAGGGAAGGATCTATATGTTTTTTAAAAAAAAATGGCTAATTTATTCTGATACTCTCATATTGAGCAAATGAAGATAGGCAGATCTTTAACACTCATTGGCCTGTCAGCCTAGCTCAAATGTATGTGCTTCAGGCTAGTGACACTGTGGCAGAGAGTGGAAGGGAAATATAATGGTGGAGAGTCATTGAGAAAAGACAGAGTCCACCTTTGTCCCCACATGCATGTACTCGTACATCTCTACTGATTATGATTTCACCCCACTAACTGTAATGGCCTTGACTAGTTAGTATAAAAAGTTCCCTAAACTGGGGCAGAGATTCATACTTGCAATCCCAGTAATTGAAAATATGAATCAGAAAGATTGTTATGAAGACAATACCTAGTTAGTAATTTATATATACGTGTATGTGTGTGTGTGTGTGTGTGTGTGTGTGTGTTTGGTGTATGGCATGTGTGTGTAGTGTTCTAGTGTCCCCTACATCTGTTTTCACACATGTTCCGTCAGTTCCTTCATCTCTAAATGGGGAGAAGATGTAAGAAGTTCATACATGCAAACTATGACTAACATGTAACAAGTAAGGACACAGTGTCTACTCAACTATGAATACATTTCTGTTATATCAATCCCCTCAGTGACACACTGCTTAAATTGAGCATAGTCACCAAGTAGTCACAGTAACTTTTGATTTTTATATAGGATATAATAAATGCATATATACATTTTAAATAGTTTCCCTAAAAATTAGTCACACATGATCTTTAGTTACTCTTCCTTTTATACACTAAATATAGACAATGAAGAGTTTTCCTTGATATTTTAATAATTCAAATATAATATCTTTTCTTATATGAATTTCATTAGCCTTTAAGTGAAATAAATTTTCTGATACTATAGGAGCTTTTTGAGTAATTGCGTTTATTGTAAGAAAAATTTTCAGCTAATTTAGAAAATATAAACTATTTTTAGTGAGTAAAGACAAAATGGGAAATAATATTTATTTGTGTGTTTATTTTGTAGATTAATTTTGACCTTTTCTAAAATAACCATTTGGGGGCTCATTATCACTTTGACATGTAGTTAGTAGAAAATAATACAAAGACCTCACTCATTATTCATTTCATCCACCTGTTACAAATGATGTCCTGCGAAACTGCCATAAATTATCACAACTTCACCTCTGACACTACTCAGAGCAATTAATCATGTTCCCAAGTACTGGATAAGCTTCTGTGTGCAAAGTGTGTGTGTGTGTGTGTGTGTGTGTGTGTGTGTGTGTGTGTGTGTGTGTGTGTGTGTGTGAGAGAGAGAGAGAGAGAGAGAGAGAGAGAGAGAGAGAGAGAGAGAGAGAGAGAGAGAGAGAGTTGCTATGCTATCAATTCTGTAAATTCAGGTTTCATTACTATGGTCAAAACATGGTATTTCAAACACATGGATCTTTTTTCTGCTGCCTTTCTGGAAACCACTGCCTTTTCATTTTGACATTGTAAGAATATGTAGAATTGATAATGCAGATTGTTTACATAGCAGGGTGTGTGGAGATTTATCTGTAGCAGTATGTTTATATTCATTAATAAATATTTCAGAGTTAGCTGTGAGATAGTTTGTATAAGGATTTATCCAAAGAAAGGAATGGGTAGTTTCTATTATGGAACTCTTCAAAAACAAAACTAAATGAAAACCTAGAAAAAAAAAATCCTTATCCAAAATATTTGTATAAATGTTAGAATTTTTTCTTCTTTAAGATAAATGTCTTTAAGTAAGTCTGATGAGTTGTATGGTAATTGCATATTTGGTTTTATAAACACCTACTAAGGTTTTCCAGGGTTGCCTGCCATTTTATATTCCTACCAGCAATGAATCAATGTTTCAGTTTCAATATATTCTCAGCACCATTTGTGGTCATTGCTCCTTTATTTCCATAATCCCAGTTTTAATTTGCATTTTTCTAAAGGCAAATGAAGAGAATGTTTTTAAGTCTGAGGACTGACAAAACCGAAATTTCTTCAGGGCCAGGCACTACTTACTACTGTAGTTCAAAATGTTCCACAAATTTAATACAGCACAACCAGATGCATAACCCACCCCACCCCATGCCACACTCAACCATTTGCCCATCACCAGCATACCCTTCACTCTACGCTATGCCTGCTAACAACTGCCTTCCAACCTAACAATGCCCCATCTTAGTACCTTGTACCCTCAGTCACTGTGTCACAACCAAACAATGATCAACCCTATCCCACACATGCTACCCTGGACCATAGCTGAGAGCTGCCAACCATGTGGGAGACTAGTTCTGTCCTGCCTGAAAATTTCCAGGGTTCTCCGGTGGAATCAAGTTCATTGCCTATATTGCCCTTGGATTAAGAGTAATTTTTCATCAGTTACCACAGTTTCCTTTCTCACTTTTTCATATCTTCACTGGAATTTTCTGGAATCACTGTTCAGATAAAAATTCTGGCTTTTCATTTAAAGACAACTTTGAAAAATCCAAACAGAAATCTGTGGCTTATTTATGGAAAGGGAGGGTCAACATTCTGCCAACCTGGCACATGAACATCCTGCCATGTTCACTACATATACCTGGTGAACGTGTCTACCATTCTGTATTTTCTGGCATAAGCTGTTCTCACTCCTCAGTCATTCTGTCTTGTGCTCCAATCTCTGTTCCACTCCCCCAATATGAATCATGGTCATTCTGCAGTTTAACAAAAGACTAGGGGTAGGAAGGAAACAAATAAAATGGTTCATTATAAGGAAAAAAAATTGTGTGTGGGGGGGGCAGGGGGATCTTGTCTAAAATATGTTCTTTCAAGATTAAGGCAGGCTAAAAACTATGTAGCATTAAATTTTCTATACAGAGGCCTAAAGATGGAAGGATCAGGAGACCTCCCTGATTACTCCCCAGAGAAGCTGGCATAACAATAGCAGATAAATTATGGGGACAAAATACCTCACATTGACAGAAAACTGCCTACATTGACCAGAGGAAAGCAAGTATCTTAGCCATTCAAAACATGCTATACTTGGTGAAGCACACTTCGCTCAGATTTTAGGCTGGAAATATTAATTGTCCAAAAAACGATGAAAACCACATTTCAAAGTTATTAGAAATAACAATATGTACACAATTGCAATAACGAACATTGTATTGAAAATAAATATTAATTTCTGTGACAGGATATAATGAAAGTATTCTTTTAGACTATTTTTACATGTTTATCTATTCTCCTGTATGCTAATTATTTATTGAACTCAATTATGGACTTTGCATTGTATTTATTTATTCTTAGAAATAGTGCATTGAACATAAAAGCAATCCATAGCATAGTACATTCCTTTTCAAATTTATGGGCCAGACAGCACAATAGATTTGGGTGTGTGTTAATAATGCCTATTGTGTGGACTCAACCACTATCTTCATTAGCTCTACATAGAGAGATAAAGACCATGGACATACACTACTTGTTTCAGCCAGTCATCTTAGTGGTCCTTGTAAACAGTCAGATATGAGGCCAAGGCAGATTGGATAACTAAAATGAGGTATTTCACTACCAATAGCACAGATTCAACATTATGCTCTGTTTACCCTGCCACTTCTCTAGTTTCCTTTATAACAAGAACGGCATAAAGAGTCACTAGTATATTCCTGAAATTAACCTTGATATTACTCACTGTTCACCTTGTAGACAAATCTATTAGCAGATAGTGTCAATATTACTTCTGGTATGTATTTTAAATGTATTTTCTCTTTATCCATCTCCAATGTGCCTACTACAGACCGAGTTACTATGAATTCTTGCTTAGATACAAGACTTCTTGTAGACTTGTACATCCTATTGGCTGCATCATACCTCATATTGTAGACTATTTGATTGTCTTAGAATATAAGTAAGTAAATGCTTTATTTCCTGATGTTTTAATGGCATCCCACTGCTCATCAAATAAGAACTAGGTTGTTAAAGTAATGAAATATCTACTTTCTACCATTCTCGCTCATTTCTAGTAGCTCTTTATTTTGTTTTCAGAAACTGAGCTTGACTGAGTTTCTCTTGTATGGCTTCAGTAGCCTTGGTACTCAACTCTAAACAAGGCTTCTCTTTTATGATCTTATTGAATAGGATACATATGCTCCACTGAAAATCCCACTGCAGCATTTATATCAAATCCCTTTATTTAGTATATGCATCCTCACTCTCCCCTTATAATATTTCTCAGAAATTTAATTGAATGCTAGTCTTTTTTTTTTTTTTAACCAGGTCTCCATCTAATATAGTGTGAGTCTCAGGAAGCTGAGTAGATCACAGGCTTGTTGCTTACCATTTGTTCAAATATTTCTGAACAGAATGGTGTCGGTGACTGTGTTTGCCTCTTTTTGCCCTGAAGCCAATTACAAAGATTTTCTTGAAATCCATTCCCTTCAGTCATTTTTGGTTATCTGGCGATTAAGTTTATCACACCTCAGTTATAAGATTTAAGACATCAGCATACGTCACAGTGTTGTATGAGCTTTCCTGATGATATGGAATTTTTATCTGTTTCTTCCCATGCTGCATTTTTTTTTTAACTTCAACTACGGATATCCCGAAAGGTCTGTGTTAATTTTGGCATGTTCCATCCTACCAACTGTAAGAATTTTACCCCCATATATAATTTTCAAATTGAATCTATTATCTTAGTCTGCAAAATTTAAAACACATATCTTGAGAATGAATCCTAACAAATCATCAGCTTCCTCTTAATACATGGCTAAGAAAACAAGTTACACAACCAATGTTGTGTTTTCAACAGCCTGCTTATAATTTTATACCTGTCTCACAGTCCATCATTAGAAATAAAACGAAATCCAGAAAACAAGTTTTCATCCAACAGCTTGACATGTTTGTGGCCTATATGTGAACCTTCCCAGCAATAAGTACAAGTACAGAATCTAATTTTTACGGTTGTAGGAGTATCTGAATTATTAGAAAAGAAATGATATAGGTAGGTCTGTTGTAATAGGACACAAAGTAAAATCTTTCATAACTCAGCAAACAAAGAAAGACATATGTCCTCTTGAATGAAGACTGCCTTGTTAATATGGTCACTATTCCGCTCAGCTCCTGATTTCTAGAGAACTCTGCTCAGCTGTGTATAAACCCAGTTAGTCATCTTTGCCCCCATTTCTCTGGTGTCTCCTGTCTAGTCACCATTTCTTCCATTTCTGATGTCTTCAACCTTTCTGAACCTCATTCTGCCTCACAAAAGTTCAAACTTTGCAGCAGTAACTCAAGGCTCTGACCTTATACCCTATTCTCAAATGCATCGCCACAATCAGATCAAATTATCTTCTTAACTAGAGTCTCACTCTCTTATCAGAACCACAAGAACATGGCACCTAAAGCCAAATGGTTCCCTCTCAGGGATCCTCACTGTCTACCTATTTATTGACTATATAACAAATGCCTACATGTAGAGCCACACTCTGAAAAATATTTGTATCTTGCTAAATTACTATACGTTGTACTTTCTCAAAAGAGAATACTATTACTAGAATGCATTTGTCCTTTCTAAATTCCTTGAAGTGGGTTCAAGGGTTGTCTTCTAAGGGATTTCTTCTAGCTTATGTTCCAGGGACAAGGGGAGATCTATTCATCTTAAACATTCATGTTAAATGTTGGATTTGTATCTGATGATTTTGTTAAAGTCCACATCTCATTTAGTATCTCTTTTACTAAATATTTTGCTTTATATTATGGCTAACTTGTTCTTTCTTATTTCCTTACAAAAGACTGTAAGCTCCATGTGAGCAGGCACTGTCTCCTAATTTATGTTCCCTGCAGTGACAGCATCAGGGATTAGTGTATACTAGGTGCTCAATTAATATTTGTTGAATTAAAGTAAGTATATAGGAAACCAAACTAATAAAAATGTGTATATATATTCAACAATCCAAGAACAAGAAAACTTTGTATATCAGAATGTATAGAATAAAGACTTTATTGTTCCTGCTGTATCATTTGTTTTATTACTATATTTAATATTACATGTTTATAGAATTCAATTACCAACTTTTTAAATAAACTATTAATAAAATATTTGCAAGTGCTCCATAAGGTAGAAAAACAATCCTCCACCTAAAGATCAGTAACCTTATGTAGAGATTTTGTTATTGACCTGCATAAGGCAACTATTGACAGAGCTAGATGTCAAACTTGGGGATTTTAATGTCTGTCACTGTGACACACCCTCAACTACCCCTAGTATTATTTGTTTACAGGTCTAAAGTGAATTGCTCCACTAGGAGTGTCTGAGAATTTAGATCAGTTAACAGGGCATATTACGTTTCATAGAACATAATGGTGTATATTGTGAAAAATAAGAGGACTGACTGACAAAAAGAATAAATGCTTTTATCAGTACTTACCAGGTATTAACTGTGTGTATGTTTTATACACTACGTACTCAATGTGCACAAATAAGTACAATCAGTTGAATACAACACATATGTATATATTGGTCAGTATCATGATGAAAATTGTAGTCACTGATGGATTTAGATTTTCTTATGATTTTTCAATTCAAATTTTTCAGTAATTCTCCCAGAGGCTGAATTAGACTCCTGGCAAAGAATCAAATCTTCTATACCATGTAGTTATTCTCAAGAAATAAAATTCAGAAACATTTCTTTTCAACAAATTGAGTCACATGTTATTTTGAGGATACCTCTAACATAAGTTTAGATGAGGTTTACATAACTACAGTCTTCAATTACTTCAATGCTCGCTGTGTACAGCAGTCTGTGCATGGACGACACTAACTAGAATACCATGTGATGCCGAGCCACTTGTATATAGAGTTACATTAGAAATTGGCAAAGAAGGCATAGTGTTCAAACTTTGCCCTCTTCCCTCCCCCATAGCCCTGAACACAGGCTAAAGAGAGGAACTGGAATTGTCATGCTACTAACATGAAATGCCTGACAACAAAAATCTATACAAAGTTATTTTATTGACACATTCACACTGACAACCTCATGTGACTTACAGGCCTAAGCAAAAGAACTGTAGGTACAACCTATTTCTATGATTTTTCTTACAAAAAAAGAAATAAACAAATTTGCTAAGTATTGTGTCTTTCCATTGGAGCACTATGTTCCGAAAAGAAATTTCTCGATTATTAACTTAATGTTAAAATTGAGTAAAGAGAAATTTTATCAAGATAGAATTTCAGAGAGTCTAAAACAATGCTGATTTGCATAATCAATAGCCTACACTTGTGGCATAGGAATGCCACACCTGTTCCCAAGTGACTTCATTACATGCTGTTGCCCAACTGTTCCTTTAACTGCACTATCATTTATAATTCTAAGACAAAGAAAGTATCAATATTTCTACTCAGCAAAGAGCCAATGTCCTGTCTGAAATGCAATACACTCTCCAAATGAAAGCCACAAACTAATTAACTGTTCAGTAACAAACAAAATATTTCAATTTTAAAATTAGTTTTAATGACATTCTTTTGTTAGATTTATTTTCAATAATTTTAAAAGTTGGCTGAGTCTTTATTGTTGAGAGAAAAACATGATACAAGATAAGTTTGTGGCACAACCCAGGCCTTGCCAGTCAGTCATGCTGGGCTTAACTTTCCTGCTTCTTTCCTCTTCCCTTTTAAAATCATTCCTTCAAGCATTCATTTATTCACCAGAAGTACAGTGTTCTAGTAAGTTAGGGCTGCTGCTAAGCTCAGGAAATACAGTCGTCTACTCTTAAGTTAATACAATCAACTTACATACACTTTTGCTTTCTATATTTTTATGATAACCGTCTGGGTGGAAAAGTGGACAGAAACAAATCTTTAATAAAACATAGATGTGCACACTTTCCGTATCACTATTCAGTTTTCACTGCCTCGCTCATGAATAAGTTCAACTCACTTAGCATCTCTGAAAGGTTGATTCCCCCTTCTGTGTTGCATCACAAAATGTTAAAAGGACAACACTAGAAATAAGTTATTCTATTTCCTCAGACCATTACTAACTAGTTTATTAGTCCAAAAGCCCTTTATAGTGTTAAACTGCCGGTATCCAAAATAAGATGATCACAAAGAGAGGAGAGACTGTAATCTGGAGAAAGAATACCATGAGGCTCTGTGAAGGTCACAAAGGCCTCATTTCTCTCTGATCATATACTTTGTAAAATGATAAGCACACATTTGAAAGTGAAAGCATTAAAATTTTGAAGGTATAACATTAGCAAATTATTTTTTGTGAGATTCACTCAAATCTGAAACTTAAATTTAATTAAAATAAAAAAAAAAAAAACCTTACTATGGGCTTGATGAAATAGTGATACTGTGCCCCCAATTGAGAATGAAGCTATATTTAAAGAGTCTATGATTAAATATGTTCATTTCTAAAGGAAACATTATAACCCTGATTTTTCTTACCCTTAAGTAAAGTGAAACATACCTCATTAGGCTCCACAAAACAAACTTCCAGGACTGACTTATAAGTACAAAGAATAACTTAGAAATGACATCTCTGCATTCAAAGAATCATCTCAATTCTCCTCTAACTATATTTTGTCTTCAATCTATAAAAGATCATAGAATTCCTGTAGAGTCAAAAATTTTATGAAGGTTTCCTTTTATAATGACGTTACAGGCCACTCCTCATTTTCAAACAATTACCAAATTGTAGAAAAATGTCTAATCATAAATATATTAGTGAACTTCTTTTTTAACATGACAGATTCCATGTACAACAATTCATTCACTCATGAAGAATTAGTCAGTGATTATAATGAGATAAGCTTTAGGTCTTTCAATAGATTTTTAGTTGTTTGTGTAGGCATGTTCACAAGCTATTGAGCCCAGGTGGCAAGTGGCTATGGAGGGAAAGGAGCTATAGAAACTATTAGGGGAGTTAGGGGAGATGTACAATCATTTGCCATTGGCAGGCTTGAGAATACTTTAGGAAACAGATAAAAAGCTATATTGTTTTTAAAGGAGAAAAAAATAAACATCTATTTTTTTCTAAAACCTGATGGGTATTACTAAAATTTTCATGTTTTCTTCTTCCCTAATGGGTAGGATACCACAAGCAAAAATTTAAAATGCCAAGAATTATGGATATATAGAACTTATCGAAAGCCAAATCACTTAGAAATGATGACACAAATCTAGGGCTAGTTTTAATAAAGAATTTCCAAATGTATACTTCTTTACTGTTAACTCAAAGTGAATTGCATTTGTTATTGTCCACATCTCCATTCTACAGTGCACCATGGATATTAAAGAAAATTTGATTTTACTTATTTTGTTGTGTGTATGCAAATGTCTAAGCCAAGCGCATGAAGGGGACAATCTGCAGACATCTGTCCTCTCCTTTTAACCTGTGGCTGGAGAGATTGAGTAGAGGTCTTCAGGGTTGGTGGCAGGGACTATATCCTGCTGAGCCATCTCACTGGTCCTTGCGCTACAGTCTTAAAGGCAGATAAAAATGAATGTTTAGTAACCTTTATCAACAAAAGAAAGAAAATCAGTAAAGAGAAAAGCAAGTTTGAGGGTATCCCGAATCCTAACTAGTTAAATATTCGGTTAAATGCTTACATTATTATCTTGTATTTGAAGGGTTTGGATTTGAAAATCGTGTGTTGGTTTACTGTGGATTTGTTGTTTGAGCAACTCATTACTTCCTCCTTTGTAGCAGTTGCTTTAATGTCCCTAGTATAACCTCAGCTTTCCAAATTGCCAAACTGTGGTCTCTCTGTAAAGGACATACTGGCCAAAAAACTGAAATTTCATAATTTTAGTTCATTTTTACTTCTATATATACATTCTATATATATATATGCAGATATATATATTTATACATACATATATATATATATCTTCCTTTATTTTTAGACTTCTCTTAAGGCTACATTTCCAAATAAAATATTCAAGTGGCCAGAAAAATGGCTCAACAGTTAAGAATGCTTACTGCTCCCGTAGAGGACCAGAACTAATTTTCCAATATCCGCATCAGACAATCCACACTCTTGGAACTTCAACTCTAAGATCCTCTTCAGGCCTCCATGGATACCTGTACATCTTTGGCACATTCATATGTGGCACCCACACACAGACGCAGAGATCCACATGCATACACAAACACGAATATCTCCAGAAATCTGGTCTGAGAATAGAAGAACAACAATATGTCAGACCCATCTTTCATTTGATTACTGTGATTGAATCAGATTGCTTTAATAAACCAAGGAGGGCCAGACTGAGATGTCCAAAAGGAATCTTCAGACACTAGTGGTCACAAAACGGAAGAGGTACAGACGTAGGGCAACTAAGGCCATTTTACCTTTCTACTTGAATGAGAAGAAACCTTTTTTTTACAACTGTATAGCAGGAAGTCTGAAAATATGAAGTAGTAACAAAATTTTATTTCAAGCTGCAAAGCTGACTTGCTGTCTTCAGGCAGAGCACTAAATGACAATGAGATGGACTGACACTGTACCTCTAAGGATAACAATAACTTCTAAGCAGTTCTAAACCTCTATTAAAGCCAGATCTCACATCAACTGTCCATTAGGATTTCAGAGGCTACTGTACTCTTGCTAACTAATTAAGAACTGAACAGCAGGAAATCAGGATGTCTGAAAATATATGCTGAATCCTGTTGAGATTTTGATGTTGGAATATAGAGAATGACTCACCTCTTCCATGATAGTTGCCAATGCTTTAGAAAAGTGCAGCTGGTCAAAGAAGCTCCCTTCTGTGATCAGGGCAGCAGCAAAGCTGCTGCAAAACACAATGGTTGACTTAAATGAGCTGCTACTGTAAGGACTTAGTTAGAACCAGTGTTTGCCTCCAATAAGCAAAACCTCAGTGCAACACAGAAAATTGCTTTTGTGATTATTTCTTTCATTGGACAGGGCTGTTGAACACTTGATACTCTGTCTAAAATTCTGATGGCTCTCAGATTCTATGAAGTGTGGTCCATTAGCAGTAAGGAACACTATTCCATTTTTATGACTATTTTCTCATATCACTACTGGATCCCAATTAGCAAACAAAGTTTTTATATTTTTAAGATGTATACTACAAGGCTTTCACATAGACACATATAAGAATACCATTATGAAATTAATCAAGGTATTTATCATGTAACTGCCATCTTTATGTGGTGGATTTGACATCTAGTTTTAAAAAATAATTTTAAGACTATAACTGGTATTTCAAATACATGAGTAGTGCTCCAAAACTTGACAATTGTTGACAGCAGAAACTTTCTGACCCCACATTTCCATTTCTATAAATGCCTTATAAATCCTTTTCCTTCTCTATGGAGCTTTTAAAATGGTAATCCTATTAAATATGAGAAAATTAAAATATAGCACAAAATGAAGTATTGTGTGATTTCTCTTATTGTTTGGAAGAATCAGCTTTGCATTTTAAGAAGCAAAACCTTTGGCAGTATCTTTTGAAATATTCATTATTTAACAGTGGATGGTAAAGAGGTTTATTATAAATTGAAAAAAAGCCTATATAATACTAATGGCTAGTCATGTACTTCTTTGGACACAAATTCTTCCTTTATAATCATTACTGTGAAAATCTGAAGGCAAATGCACTGCCATCACTGGCAATTACAAGTGCCAAGTTATTAAGTGCATTAAGGATTTTAGTCTACTGGAGTCCCACTTAGTGCATGAGGGTAGCAATTTACTAAATGGACTCAAGTGGCCTGAAATATCTAATGCACCCTGCAAAGGTGTGCACTTAATCATTTTATTACCATTTGGATCATCTGTCTATTCATGAAGAGCAAAATAATGAAAGAGAAAACTTGTCATCAAGAAAAGCGAAAAACATGTCATAGCATAAACAATCTAGGAATTAGAATTTCTTGAGCATTCTGAAGCTTTAAAATCTTTTTTAAAATTAGAATATTAAATTTGTTAACTATAATTTTGAAATTGTACTTGACAAAGTAGTCTTCCTTCTTCAAAGGAAGAATAAAGAATTACTTGAAATTTCTCTGCAAATAAACACTGTAACATTAAAAAGTTAAAAAGTAAAAGGAGTAGGAAGGAAAAAAATTCAACATTATTCCATTAACAAGAATGAAATATATCGGACATTATAGACTAGATCTTAATATTATAATAATATGCAGAACACAAAAGTACAGATATGGTCTATATAATGAATAGAGAATTTTGATTATTGGGTTTTTTAAGTTCATACTTCAAAAGTCTTTAAAATCAATAACACATATAATTCTCCTGAAATTTTTATAAAAATAAACTCACTCTAAAAATTATTGATTCTGAATCTTATAACTGATAAGGAAATGGTGAGCCACCTGCCTCACCTGACCAATGCTCTGAATATCATTACATCTGCCTGCAATTGGTAGATGGGATTTTATTTTGGGTTCCACTTAGTTTAGCCTGGGCCATCTACATGGTGAGAAGTGTAGAGCTCAATGGGTTCATCAGTTGATATGCAAATGAAGATTCTCCTCTAGGATTCATCAACATCTCAATAGCTAATAGTTCATAAGAAGCAGAGCCCCTTAATCCATTCCCCTACCTCTATGCTCATAAATTGGTTCTTGCACAGGCTGATGAGTTCATAATTCTAATGACTGAATCATGCTCTTAGCACAATATGTCACAGCCTTTCTTCATGTCATTTATTCTTAGATTCTTTTCACTCCAGATGTTTCCTAAGCCTCAGAGAGAGAGGCATAAATGTCCTGTTTACGGCTCAGAACTCAGCCATTGCTTATTCTTATTGTTGCTTATAAAGTCCTGAGTCTCTGCGTTCACCATGGTTCATTGCAAAGTAAAACTTCTCTAATCAAGTATGAGAACAGCACTGATCTATGGAGATAACACAGTATTTATAAGGTAGTTAGACATCATTCCAATATCACAGAACAACAGTATTAGTTTCCCCTCCTCGGGTTTATAATCACCCCAGCCTTGAGGTTTTATCCGTTTACAGTACTGATCATATAGTGCCTCAAAGGGAGTGGGCCTCAGATCTAATTAGGAAGGTTGGTTGCCTTGGATTAATCATTTATCAATTGTACCTTTAGGCATTTATATATGTACATATTCAGTATTATAGCACATAGGGGTCAAAGGTGGACTAGACTATTAATGGCTTTTTTCCACTGTCAGATTGCACAGCACCTTCCATCCCTAAAAATGGTAGTCAGCAAGCAGGACGCTTCTCTGTCAGTTAAAACCATATTAATTTTGAAGTATATTCATAAGTTTCATAAGTCTTTCATCATAACTTGTCTCCTAGTCCTTAGAGGAAACCGTGATCCCTAACTCTTTATTTTACCCCACAACACTATATCTTTTAGCATCTTGTTTCTCTACCCATTTCTTTTTTCTTTTTGTCATTTGTGACCCACATCCTCCAAACTAAATTTTAAATCTAGTTGCTGCCTGAACTTGGGGTTTCTAAAGCTCTCATTTTATTTTGAACTGTACCTTTGGTTGTTACTGCATATTTGTAGAAACTAGCACCAATAATCACTCTAAGATGCTGTGTAGTACCAAAATAATATTGGTTTAGTTAGCTTTCCAGTGCTCTAACCACTTGAATGAAAGTCTTCTTCAATTTATTTTAGAAATCTGTTGTCTGAGTCTGAACTTCTAGGAGCTTATCTATTCCATTTTTTTGTGAACCTTGGCATTTATTTGTTTTATCTGAAATATTATCAGTAATCTTTGTGAACTTAACTAAAAGTATTGGATTAGTTCTCTTGCTTTCATAGTTAGAAAGATTCCATAGCGGGAACCATCATCTATTAGAACCTGTTGCTTAATCTTGCTCCCTTATGGTGTCTTTTCTCTCATACTTTATGGTTAAAGACCAGAATGTTAAATACATACGGCTGGACCATCTTTTACTAAATCATTACAATCCATTACATTGCTGTTCTTATCTCAGTACTGTTAAAAAATGATGAGGTTACTAAATCCAATTACTTAGCAAGTATCCCTTCTCTCTCTCTTTTAAACTTCAATTACTTTCTCTTAAAACATCACTCATGGCTCCTTGAAAAGGCATACTGCTTTAATAGATATTTTTGTATGTTCTCTCAGTTTTTATAAGCATTCTCAAAATTCCCCGTATTTCCCCAAATATTTATTTTTAATATCTCTCATTTAGGATTATGTTACAGTGCCTTGCAGCTTTTAATTAACAAAATGTATACTATTACTGCATCATACAGAATATTCCAAAATGTCAGTAGCCACAAAGCACAAATACTACAATTTCTATGGGTCAGGAATTCAGAAAATGATTCCAGGATATTACTAACATCTTTCAGACAAGATTAGTGTCATCAGAGGCCAGTCTAAGCTGCAGAATTTGCTAAAGAGTCACTCAGATGGCTACTATTGGGAAGATTAAGGTTTTTTTTTTCTTTTTCAGTAGAATATATTAAAATCTCCGCACATGAGCTACTTGTTACAATGCAGTAGGTAAAAGTCCTGAATGCCACTGGTTGAGAATGAAGAGGAAAGTTGTACTTACTGTGACATAACTCTTCAAACTCATTCCTCCCCATCACCTCTGAACTCTTCTTTAGCAGCTCAGTAAGAGGTCCTCCTTGACCCCTTTGAAAGTAGGTGGATGTTAGCTGTCATCTCCTAAGGAAGTGTTAATAAATTCATAGACATATTTTCAGAGATCCTCATGTCTCTCTTCTAGGGACTTTACTTCAATATGTAAAGTTGGCTCATCTCAATGATAAAGTGTATAAATTACCATATATAATTATTCACACACACACACCCACACACACATGTAATTTTTGGATAGTTTTTATAGGTAGATCTTTACATTGGTTTTTAATAAAATCTCTTACTAATTTCTTCAAGCACATCTTTAAGTTGGGATGTTATGGTTTCACCCCAAGATGGTCATCTGTGTCCTTTGCTTTAGAATCTTCAGTCCAGATATAATTTCTTAACCACTTGGAACACAGTAAGAGTATTTGCTAGATGTATTTTTTCTAATTGGTTAATAATTATTTGATCAATTTATCATGCCTAGGTCAATTGTATTTAATTGATTATTCTCTGTATTATTAGATATCAAACTCAAGATATCATATTATTTTTAATATATTATTAATATTCAATCATTATTTTTCAAAACACATAACGATTTTATATAAGTTAAATAAATAATAGTCAAATAAGTCCTAAGCTAATAAAAATGTCAAAATTATTTTTGCAAACACAAAAATCAATTCCTATGTTAAAATCTTGTGTGTGTATGTTTTACACACATATAAGTGATAATTTATTTAATTTTCTTATTGTGTGATAGGATACCTTAACAAAGGCAACTTATAGAAGGATTTATTTGGTACTTTACAGTTCCAGATGGACAGAAGTTCATCACCATGACGGCAGCAAGCAGGCAAGCATAGTAACAGAGAATGTACAAAGTATGTTTCTGAAACTTCAAATCGCAGTCCCAGTGACACACAACCTCAGCTTCTAAAGGCCCCAGCTTCTAATCCTTCCCAAATAATTCTACATGCTAATATTTTTATTGATTTTTTTCCTATTATAGTGCCTTTATTTGTACTTTTCTTTCTTTACCTATATCATTTAAATAGATTTAACATACTTACCTGTATACTTCCACTTAAAAAGTTTGCCAAAGGATAAAAGTGGCATCTTTCCTTTGGATTTTAGACATGAAATCCCATGACGTCATTCTCATTCACACTGTCACAGTTACATTCTTTAGAATTATAAAAAAAAACACACCAAATACTTAATATTTATTAAAACTAATTAAGGAGATGTTGGATATTGTATATTCTAAAACAAAAACTAAATTTTATATTTTCTGGACTTTGTCTTCATGGTTCATGAAAATAATCAATATGACATACAGTTTCACTTTTAAAAAGAAGAAAACAAAGAAAAAATGCTTATTTCTATGTTTTATGTGTACAACACCCTTCTAGTTTCTCTATGTAAATAGAAAATTCAAATTTAATCTTTGTTCATCCAAAGACAACTGAGATGTTTTGCCATCTACCCATCGCCTAGTACTGTGAGTACTTCTGCTGATACTTTTTACAAATGATTTGATTTTAAAGATATTGGTTGTGGAAATGAATCAGAGCTGTTACCAATGAATGACTTATCTGATTTCTACACATCCTTTAATAAAAGCCCATGCAATAAAATTTCTTACTTTGAAAGTAAAAGGAAATAACATTAAAATAAGAACAGGAGTGGGGACAGAATCACGGTGACTCATATGCAAATGAAGGTGGCAGGCCACTAACCTTCTCGGTCTTGAGAACAATTTCCAAATTAAAAGTAGTTTGATAGTTCATTCTGTCTGTATTACTCACCTACAGCCATCACTTAATCGTGAGAAAGAGTGCAGAGTGAGGCATCCAGCACATCATGATTATTTCACTTCAACAGTGATTCCGCTAGGAAATGCAATGAACAGTGACCAATGATGAAAACACTCTCTCTTATCAATAAACTAACGCTTACGAAATAAAACCAGCCTTTCTTAGAAAGTAGTGGTTAATTTGAACAAAATAGTATTTTACTTTATTATGATTTATATTCATTTTAAGAATATTAATTTGTATGTATGTGTGTGTAAATGCACCAACAAGTGTGGGGGATGAGAGCGTAACTACACCTGTGCATTCATGCGGTGGCCAGAAGAAGGGGTTTCTCTGGCCCTAAGGTTCATCTTTACTTAGCAAGGCTAAGAGCCAGTAAGTCTCAGTGATTTTCCTACCTCTGTCTCACTCACAGCTGGGATTGCAGGCTTGCAAAAGATGTACTCGGCCTGTTCCATGGGGTCCTAGGGTCTGAACACTGGTCTTGAAAAATGTTTAGCCAGTGTTCTTTAGATAATTTTAAGAGATATCTCTTAAACTCCAAAGTCAAAACAATATTTTAAAATATTTCTACTACAGTACTAGAAAACTCTAGTATACAAATGAGTCTATCTTAGAACTAAAAAAAGTAATCATATAAAAGTTTTATGAAGAGCTTTTCATTGTGGCAAAAATATTCTTTCAGTAAAAATGAATACATAAATTATAATCCCTTATCATAACTTTCTCTTCATGTAGAATAAATTATTTATATAATATGCATAAATATGTGTAGAAAATGAGAGAGATAAACAGAAAATGCACACATATAGAAAGAGTAAAAACCAACCAGAGTTTATCATCACTTTGTACGTACTTTATAAAGTTTGAAATCCAGCAGAAGGGTGCCACTTTTATTCTTTGGCAAGCTTATCGGTGGAAGTATTTAGATAAATCTACTAAATGTATTAAAATGTTATAGAGGAAGGAAAAAGGAAAAATAAAGGCACTATAATAGGAGAAAATGCCACATTTTTGGCTTACTTATTTTCAAATGCCTTGCCATGTGGCCCAGGCTGGCCTCAAATCATAGTCTTAGTCTTTCTAGTGCTGAGGCTCGCATGTGCTCCAGTGTTTGCTGAAGGCTTGTCAGAGGATCAGGGGACACCTGAGGACAGAGGACAGGAAGTCTCGCAGGCAGAAACCCCTGGATGGTTTCTGTTGGGAAAACATCAAAGATAGTTTTGCAAAAGATGTGGGCATAAACAAAAAGTAGAAAAGCAAAATGATAGAGGCACAGAGGCCGGAAATCCAGCGCCATTTTCTAGGAAACCAGCAACAACAGGAATGATTACATCCAAATGGTTGTTATGTTTTCATAATGCCTGCAATTCCTATTAGTAGGAATGATATTAGTCAGTGGGGATACAATTTAGAATTCTAATCATTTGGTAAGGCAGATGGTAGTATCTGTGAGTAATTTTCCCAGCTAAATAGATTCTTTAAAAATCAGATTGAATATAGAGGGAACATGCTATATTTTTATTGAGGTATTTTTTAGGGCTCAGGTCACAGTATAAACAAGCTATATAGTCAGGGGGGATTTAGCAGAGAGTACCTAAAGTAACACCCTCCAGATTTACTCTCTCCTTCTTTCTTGGTTCTCTTTCTCCACCATAGTAAGCCACAGAAATTAGAATTGCCCTTCCCCATGGTGGGTCTTAACTGCTAGAACTGAGCTCCCTTCAAAAGAGATGTAAGAGTCTATAAGCATTAGTCCAAATACCTTTTTGTATAAGGGCTGATCACAAAGACCTTCTCTAACCTTCTTTACCTTATAAGAATCTCCTCTCAGAGCCTTGTATGTAGAAGAAAGGAGGACACAGGAAGATAAGAGAAAATCTCACTTGGCCTCTCTGAATTTCCCTTCACCATCTACAGTTAGATGCCACCCTATTGTTTAGTCTTGCGCCTTTAAACCTGTACGTGCTTCACCACACTTCAGTCTAAAATTGGGAAAACTTTGGCAGATTTTTGCACTTTCAAGAGCTTCATAAATCATGGAAAATTTTTGAATAGACAAATTGAGAGTGTTTTCCTTTTGTGAACAGTTCTTTGAAAATTTCATTTCAACTCTAGCCAAGGAACAACCCTAGGAGTGTTAAGGAAAATTCTATCTTCCTTCATTCAATAATGAATTTTAAATATTTAATTCAATGTGAATTTTAAATATTTAATTATTCATTTCCTGGAGATATTATATGTGATCCTTTCCCATTTTGACAGTCAGAATATAATAATTTCTATATATTTTAATTCTTTAATTAGATACTGTTTATGTACAACAATTGAATGTGTTTATCTAAAAACAAAGGAACTAGCAAAACAGGAAGAAAAGTTTAAGTTCCTTCAATCAATATATTAGTGGAGAAAATGCTCTTTTAAAGACTTCCTTGATGTCCAAATATTAGATTTGATTTAGTAGACACACATCAAGCTTCCAGAGCTGTTCATAAAGTTCATGTGCTCATGATTATCTCTTTAAATTTCTCATTAAAGTTGACAAGAAATTGTCAGACAGGTTAAATAAGGATAAGCTGTCAAAACTTCTTCTTCCCAAAGATGATATTAGAATTTAATTCTAATACTCATGAATCTGAATTAAGAAAGAATTTAATACTTATCCTACACAGGCATCTCTGGGTTGTAAATTAAACTCTGAGTACTTAAGTAGAACAGTGACAATGATCTCTTTCCAAACTCCTAGAAACATCTACACAAAGACTGTGTGGTAATCCAAAAATTAAAGAAACTGGGTTCCTTAAAACTTCCCCAATTACACCTTTCTCTGTCCAATCCTTGCACAGTTCCAGAGACTTGACCTGATTGGGATAATAAAAGAATGAAGAAAAGAAAAAATACATGGACATACACAAAAAAAGATGAGAATAGATGGATGGAGGCTACTGAGGATGATCATGTTTATTATATACAGCTCAACAAGTAGGCAGGTTACTTACATATAGATAGACCACGAGGCAGAGTTTAGGATATACAGCTTAGTCAGAGAGATGGGTTTAGCTCATCTCAGTAGAAGCAGTCTCTGTAGGGGAGCAGTCTTCAGGATGTAAATGTATATATTGCCTCTTGAAGGAAAATAATGTTCTAAAGGAAATACTTAACATTTTAATCTTTATAGAGGTCACCAGATTCCCCTTAGCCCAACGTATACCGTATACCTCTTTCACAAATGTCAGTCTGTCAGGGATCCTGACCCTGGAAACTCCTCATCCCAACCTCTACTATGATTAAATAAATAAATCAAATAAATAGATAGATAGATAGATAGATAGATAGATAGATAGATAGATAGACAGACGGATGGATACATACATACATACATACATACATACATACATACATACATACATACCCACTCAGACCAGGATCCAGATTCTTTGATTGTACTACTTTATTGAACATGTGTAGGGTCTGAGCTCAAGCTTGAATAAAGGTTCTTTGCTTTTGCATGTAGATTCCACCTCTGTGGTAGTCTTTGTGGGGTCCCTTTGTGGGGTCAACAAGACACCTTTACTGGAGCTTTCAGACTCCTCACATTTATCTATATTTAAATAACAAGGGTGGGAAATAGGATGAAAGCAGCAAGGTTCCTAAATAAGCAAGGTATGTAGTCAAATCCCAGAGAAATGCCTCAATGATTTCTCTCCCTTTTTGCATTCCTTTAGGCTTCATATTCAGTATCGTTATAGATATCAATATACCTTTAATTAGTCAGTTTATAGAGTAAATAACGTTTTCTTTATGAACTAGCTGTACTTTAGCAAAAGGGAGCATGTTATCTGCTGAGTGAATCATAATGTGAACTATATGAATGATTGAAAAATGTGGAGTTCAGAATGAAGAAATCTAGGTTTCAAATTAAGAACTTAACAATTGCAAACAAAAATAATGTTGTGCCCAGAGTCCAGATCCCCAAAAAGACCACCAAGAGACTGGGTCAGATGCAACAACAAGGAGTTTCTTTATTAACAAGCTAGCTCTGGTCATTCAGTCAGTGGGATGGAGTAGGAGAGACCCTGAACAGCATGAGGCAAGAGATTTTATAGTGGGGCTCTATCAACCTCAGAGCTGTGGAGTTATGATCTTGAAATTGGTCCAGGTTCATGCTAGGGGTAACTGTTATAAATTCATTGCCACTCCGAATTTGAGGGATGTTTCAACATTTAGTAGTGGTTGTTAAGGTTTATCTATATCAGCAGATCAGCAAATGTGTACCTGGAGACTGTCCTTTCTATTGTTAGTTGTCCCCTTTCCAGGAAGGGGATCATCAGATGTGTACCTAGAGATGGTCTCTTCTATTGTTAACTGGCTCCTTTCTAGGAGGGACATGTTAGTGGCTTTTCTGTTAGCTCGGGGTCAACTGGGTCTAAGGTCAGAAGCTAAGAGTTGTAACGTCCTGTCGAATCAGGAGCCTGAGTCCTATCACATTTCCTTAAAGCTTTTTATGGTTATAGTCTGAGTGTGGCCAGGGTAGGCCCTCTGTGCCAGGGTCTCTTTAGGCCAGGGATCCTCAATAAACCTGTGAAATTAAGAAATATATATAAGTTTAATTCCATCAATTGAAAAGTGGGTGTAATAAAAGTTTTTGTGGCATTATCTTGGTAATAAAATCTAACGTATTTTGTACGCAGCACTGAGCCTAGCACATAGTTATAAATGTACATGGTTTTCCAAGGTGAGTTATCTGTAAACAAATTCTACCACCAGTGATTCTCTACTTGTGGGTTTTGAACTCTTTTGAGAACATATCTGCAAAAATATTTGTATTCAATTCGTAACAGTAGCAAAAGTACAGTTGTTATTAAGAGTAATAAAAATAATTTTACAGTTGGGGTTATCACAATATAAGACACTGTATTAAAGGGTCAGAGCATTAGGAAGGTTGAGACCACTGCTACCAGAATGGAAAAGAAAATAATTTGTGAGTTTCAGTGAAAGTTTTTACAGTATGTTTCCAAAGGGAAAAAATACAATGGAACTTAGAGTAATCGCAGCTTTTAAAATGCCCCTCAAACTCATGAACAATAGAAAAAAGGGATGTCTATTGATATGCAAATAAAATATCAAACATAAACCTAAAAATCAACATTTAGATTTTAGTGAGAAAAAAATTAGAATAATCAACGTAAGAAATAAATAAGAGAGTTGAAGCTTTGTAAAATTTGATTATAAAACAAGGCACATGTTGAAATATGTGGAAAGCATTAGCAAAGGGGAAAGGTAGCATTTGCCAAGCTGAAAGCAAAATAGACAAAGACTGGAAATGTAGGTGGTAAGTAATAAAGATCTTAGGATAGGAACACAAACAGAAAGAAGTGCTGACACAAGGACTGACGACCAAAGTCCAGGTGTTCTCAACCTCTGGGTTGAGACCCCTGTGGAGGTCTAATGTTGGATATTTATATGATGTTCCTAACAGTAACGAAATTGTAATTATGAAAGTAGCAATTGAATAATTTTATGGTTGGGGGTTATCAAAGCATGAAGAGCTGTATTAAAGGATCCACAAAGTTGGGAAGGTTGAGAACCACTAGAACCAGGACTGGAATAGGCCAAATGCGTGAGATAAAATTAATTAGGAATAAACATCTGAGTCATTGCTAGGTAACTGCTTAGATATGAGAAATAACTACATAACCTTGAAGGTCTCAGATGGCTTCTTCTTTCATAGTCACAAGTTTGTTAAATGAGGAACAGAAACAATGTAACTCTGATACTGGCCTTGAAACAATAGAAGTCAAGTCTTGCCTTTGGATCTTTGTGGAGCCATGCTGTTTTAAAGTGCTTCCACCATTATATCTGATGAACACTTTCTGGCAAAGAACAAAGAAAGTGTTATTATTATCAGGCACAGAGAAGGGATGCTAAGAAACACCAAAAATCCACCTTTAGAGTTTATTAAAGTAGAACAAAGGGGTTTGTAGGGTTGGGGGTGGAGGGACGGTAGAGTGAATCAAGCCTGGGGAAGTACTCTTGAAGAAAGAGGATGTGGAAACAGGGGATTGTGCTTTTAAGGATTATACTTGCTCACGCATATGGATGATGTGCCACACTGTGTATTCATAAAGGGGTTGTGCATGGCACGCCTATGCTTGGCCTTACAACTCAGAAAACACCTGTATCTGGATTCCAGATGTTCTAAAAATCCTAACATTTCACTTTTATGTTTATTTTTTAAAAGAAAGGGAGTTTGGGGGACAGAACAGGGTCCCTGAGTTCTCAAACTGTTCCAGGCTAGCTTCCATGGATGTCTACAATCTTTTTGGGAATGAGGCTTGTCCTGGAGCAGCTGATACTGAAGTCTGTCTTTGCTGTGGAACACCATGAGCTGCTTGGGTGACTCCAAGTTGATTCCCTGGAGCTCAGAAAAATTTTAAGTTTACAAGAAAAACAAATTTTAGGCACATTGGATGCAACAAAATTATAATGGTATATTGTTTAGAACTCTACTATTAGAAGTTTAACTATTTGGTTAGTGTTAAAGTTGCACACAGTCACATGGAGGGGTGTTGTGGAACTATGCTCTACTACACTGTAAATATTTGTCACTTCTATTGGTTTGATAAGCCCTGATTTGTCAGGTACCTAGACAGGAAGTAGAGGTAGGACAACCAGACTAGGAGAATTCTGGGAAATGGAAGAGCAGAGGAGATGGACAACAGCCAGATGCAGAGGGAGCAGGATGAAAACATAAATAGAAATATGGGTTAACTTATAAAGAATTCAGAACTGTTATCAGATTGAGGAGAGGCAGAAGTCCCAAATGTAGGGAAGGAGATCAGAAACTGTCTGAACTCTCTTGTTAGTGATTAAATAGGCCTCCACCCATCCCGAAAACATAGGTTAGGTACCAGGAGGTACCCAACACATTTGACTGTGAGCATGTGAGTAAAGTCCTGTTGCTAGCCACTCCCCAGAAAAAAAATTCCCCTAACTAGCCTGAGGCATATGGTATTTAGATTTAGGATATGACTTCTGGAAAATCTTACAAGAGGCCGAGATAGTTTTTTAAGAACTGTTAAGTCCTCAGAGGTATGTTAGAGATGAGCCTTAGCTAAATGAGATAAACCTGGGTTTTAGGATGGAAGAGCTGGTGCAGATAGCACAGAATTTCTCAAGTATGGGGGGGGGGGTGATTGCAGGGATGTGGGTTGTAGTGTGTGGATTCCCTGAGGTAGGTGAGGTGAGACCCTGGGTGGCCGCTGTTCTGGCTGCCTGGCCTTCCCTGTTATTTCTGTTGGAGACAGTGGAGCTGTCTGTCTGATGAGGCTAACAGTGAATAATTCCTATAGCTTTGGGGAGACTGGAAGCTTCTTAAATAGCCATAATGTGGCTCGAACTTAAAATTGCCCCTGCTTTGTTCTAAGGAGTCCGCACTCCTTCCTGATGGCAACATGGGCAGGAGGATATGAAAAGCATATTTAGAATCTGTGTAAACATTTAGGAGCTGTCCTTTTGCTAACTGGAAGGCTCAAGTAAGAGCTATTAATTCAGTCTGCTGGTTAGTGGTGTGGGCAAAGTCTGAGATATCAAGTAGAGGTTCGACCAAGATTCCCCCCACCCCCTCCGTATGAAGGGTGAGCAAGCTATACCTCCATAGAGAATCAGCTCCAAGAAATCAGTTCATGTACTAGGAATAAATCCTGGCCCCATGGCCAGTTACCCCCAAAATTGCCCAAGCCACACAACCTTCACAACTTTTAATGACAAAGGCAAATGCACAATTGAAGAAGAGTTACCATAGACCAGAGCCTACGGCTGGCCATTGACAACTCCCACATGTGAAGGTGTTCTTCTGAAGAAAATTTGGTATCATATTTTGATGTTTCCACTTGAGTGTAATTAGATCACCTTCATTTTTATTGTGGTAAAACTCATCTTGGTGAGACACTCAGGTTATTCTCCCTTAAATTTAAAATATGAGATGTCCTGTCTGCCCACAGTCTCTCTGGTGTATACAGTTCTAAACCTGGCTGGCGACACAGCCTTGTTATTTGGAGGAGCATATGCCCCATGTGTTCATCTGTCTTTTGTCACTCCAAACTAACCCATAGTTAGGTGCCTTTCCACATAAATTTTTAGGTATCCCTTATGCATCTCTTATATCAGGTTAATGAAGTAAAACTAGTCTCAGGTGGTAGAGTTCTTCTGTAATGAGGCATTTGTTTTCCATCAAAACACTAAAACTAGGTCTAGAGGGAACCCTTGAAGGCAGGAGCTTCTGATACAGTATAACCAGGATGAGTGGCTCCTTATTTTTCCCCATCGAATTTCTCCAGAATACTACAAGAAAGAAATATATATTGTGACTGAGAAGTAATTTTATTTTTACTATGGACAAACAAAAAGAATGAAAATTAGCTCCCACAACCAGGGCACTCAAAGTAGATGGGGTCCATGAAACTTAGAGAAATTGTGGTCCATGCAGTTTAGAGAAATTGTTCTCTGCTGACCAAGGTAACTCTAGAATTGGGTGGGTCACTTTGTGCTCCAATCCCATCTGTGATCTAGGATGTATTCTTTTTTCAGTCTGTAAGCAGCATTAATACAAAATTAACCATATACAACTATATGCTTCAAGAATGTATATGGCAAACTCACAAGCTCCCTTCAAAGCAGACATCATGAAATGGTATTTCACCCATTCCTGTGTGTTGAAAGCTTCTATGTGGTAAAGAATCTCAATTTACACTAAATACATTTTTTTAAATTCTGCTTTGGATAAAAGTAGACATATTTAATAAAAATGTGATATTATAATAGTGAAAAAAATATACTTTGACAAGTAGCCATGAAGCCAGGTTCTTGTAATCCCCTTATTTTGGAAGGGGCAGCATGAGAGTTAGGCTTTTTAGTTTTGACCATTCTATATGCATAAATCTTTCTAAAAAACAAAGAACTTTAATAATAAAACTACTTTAAAGTACTGACTGCATAGTACTATAAAAGCATGTGTTGATACATGACTGTGTACTACATATCAAGAATCATTAATGAACATCCTCCTAATTTAACACTGTCTTTAATTCTCCTCATCATCCTTTTGAATGTCATATCAGAAAATTCAAGCCATGGTTAAAAATCTTATGCTCTTTGTTGTGTGTTTGTAATCATTTTATATTAATTTTAATAATATAGGCAACATTTTAATGCTGAAGTATGTTAAATATAAGGCATTTTTCACAATATTTTTTATTTAAGCAAAAGTAGAAATGTGACACTTTGTTTTAAACGGCCAAATTAGAAAGTAAAAATTAGAATCGCCCATGGAAGGACTTATTTTGGGGGAGATGGATGTGGGGATGGCTGGGGAGGAACCAGAAGAGGGATGAGGGAATCTATGGTTGGTGTGTAAACTAAAGAAGTGAACTACAGGAAGCACCAAATTGTGAAATTGTGCTTACTCAAATCATTTATCCATTTAGTAATAACATTTGACACAATATCTAGTCGCAAGTATATTTGTTTGAATATACAAACATATTATTTAGTTTATTTTAGGCAAGATTTTGTAGTGGTTTTTGGGCTGGCCTCAGGTTTAGAATTCTCCTGCCATAGTTTCTGGAGTGGTATTTCCCACTACATTCACTTTGCTTCAGGAGACCCACAAAGACAGTTGACGGGGCTATTGGGAGCTCACTGAATTAGAAACAACAGCTGAGGAACCTTCAGGGAAAGGTAGAGACTGTCAAATGGTGTGGGCAGTGTGTGGAGCCTCGTGGAGTAGGATCAGACCATGATCCTGTGCATGAACTGACATCTTGGAGCCCATTCCCTACACAGGAACACCTAACCCAGTCTTAATGCTGGGATGAAGGACTCAGACCTACCTCAACTGGATATGCCAGACTTAACTCACCCACCTTGGGATTCTTTGCCCTCCTTGGGGAAATGAGGTGGGAAGGACAGGGAGGAGCTGGGAGGAGTGAAGAAGGGAAGGTGAGCATAGGTCGATACAATAAAAAGCTTTTTAAATTAAAAAAAATCTTAATGTGAACTGATTTCAAACTTAAAGAGAACTACAAAAGTAACACAGCTTGCGAATATTTTTCATTTCACATATTTTAATATCAATATCTTTCAAACTATAGTGAAATTATCAAGAAGTCCCTCAAACTAAACAAAATTCAAATTTTGCATTTTTAATATTTTTCTGAGAAGACGTGGGTTAACATTTCTGATAAAATCTTCAAATGTTTTTTGTAAAAAGAATCTTGTGATTGAGACCTACTCCACATACCCATTCCTTCTGCTGACTCTCAACTCTCAGCTAGGGTCAGATCTTTAGTCACTGCTTGTTTCTTTGCTTAAGTTACTAAGTTGGTATGAATCCCTATTTCAGTCTTGAACTGTGGTGTACATAAGCTCTAAAGGTTTCTCAGAGTATGGCAGCCAGCCTGGCCTCAGCTAGTTCAAACTGTTTATAACTGGTGTCTTAAAACATGTGCTTACGGTTCTTCCTCATAGCCATGAGGGCCTCTTGAGTGGGTACTCTCTCACAAGCCAACCTGGGGTCTGCCTGGGAGTCTTGGCAACAGAGGCAGAGTCCTGATGTGAGATGACATGGACCAGTGAGAGATGACCATGTCATAGCTGCAGATGCAAAAGCAAAACCCAAAGCCAGGAGGAAGATATATAAAGGATTGCCCCTTCCTCAATAAGTTGAACTTGTTTGTTTCAACTAGCCCCTTGAGACTGAGTTATTGTTCTCTGTGACTTGTCACCACCTCTTCCAAAGGTAAATTAGCAGGGCCCAAAGCACAGGCAACATCAACATTAAAGTACTTGTCCTTCTTGGGTTCTTATAACTAGAATATGGGTAAAGCATATAGACAGATGATAATTCCTTCCTGCTGTGAAACAATCTTTGTACACTATAAATTTATATTGCTGTCATTGATAATAGAAAGCTTCTTGGCCAATGGGTAGGCAGAATAAGGTTAGGTAGGAGAACCAGACAAAGCAAATGCTGAGAAGAAGAAGGAGTCAGAAGAGATGCCATGAGATGCAGAGTTAGCAGAATGGAAACTATATATGTGAGGTCAACGAGTCTTGGGGCACAATAGATTAATAGAAGTGGGTTAATTTAAGTTATAACAGCTAGCGAAGAACAAGCTTAAGCTATTGGCAGAGCATTTATAATTAATGAATCTCAGCGTGGCTATTTGGAGAGCAGCTGGTGGGACAGAAAAGTTCACCTACACCTCTCAGTTACCTTCCTTTGAACTTCTTCCATGCCTTCCAGTCAAGTTAATAGCCACTTTTAATTATTGTTATGTACATATATTTATGAACATGCTTGTTTATTCACAAATACTACATGTTGAGTCTATTTATGTTTTTTATGTGTGTATATCATTTAAGAACTGGCCATTCTGCCTTGGACACCAGATAAGGGAGCTCACCCCTGGGAGAGGCTAATTTTCATTATTCCAATAATAATTAGTTGCCTGTAGTTCATTGTCTAGGGGTTGGACTCTGAAATTTTCTGTCTTTCACATTAACACGTTAATTGACTTTTGGTCTTGTTTATGCAGCCACTTTCAGGAGAGACTGTTTCAAAGAGGACTTCCTATTACTCTTACTCTCTCAACATTTCCACTCTTTCTTCTGTGTTGTTCCATGAGCTATAGATATAGGAGTGTGATGTAGTTATATCCACTGGGGCTGGACTCCCATGTGTCCAGTTGCTGTTTTCTGTGAAGGTCTTTATTTGCTAGTCTTCCTAATCACAGATGATTGTTATGCATCAACTGACCAATATTAGTTTTCCTAGCAAAGCAAAAGTTTCACATGTCTTATGACCCAAAATTAAGGGGTACATTGATAATATCTGTTATTTGCAGAATCACTTGTACTATCCTGATCAACCCTTTGAAAGATTTCTCAGTTACAGTACTGACTAGAGAGGTTTTTAGTCTGTGGTCCTTATGGAGAACATTTCAGCTCAAGCAGCTTATCTTTTTTAAAAAATATGTATCTTTTACATGTCTAATAATTTCTAAGTCATTATGCTTAGTAATATTAAGGATCAATATTTTCAAGTAATACAATGTGGCCCACCCAACATTTCATTCTTCAGTGACAGGCCTTGAGGGGGATAACCAGAGCTCAGAAAATAAAGGTGAGATCAGAGATATATGCCAGAGATCTGCTTCAACAGGAGATGTTGAGTTTGTGAGTCCCAGAGCAGCTTGACCACACAACTGCCATAACTGGCCTAATGAAAGCCAGACCGCAAACAGGCTCTACTGGCAGCACCTGATAGTATCAGGAAGGGCCTGAAGGGACCATGAGCAGATACCACCCAGAGAACAGCCAGTAACTAAGGGAAAATACCTGAAATTCCAAACGTTCCCTTCCTGGGCTTTCCAGGACAGACAGTCTCCGGGTATACCTGCTGATCCGCTGGTGTAGATAAACAGCCACTGCTAAATGTTGAAACATTCCCAGAATTCAAAGCAGTCAATGAATTTATAAGAGGTACTGTTAGCTGGAGCTCTGGGGAGCTCACTGAATCCGGAATTGCCACTGGAGATCCATCAGGAGGGGCAGCTGGGCCCTCCTGGGGTGGGCAGCTTTCCATTGGAATGAGCAGTATGTGGAACCACAAGAGAGAGGATCAGACTGTGTTCGGGTTCATGGGCCCAGCATTGACTTCGGAATGAGTGAACTGGACTTGCCTGGGGTGGATGTGCCCAACTAAGCTCATCTTGGGACTTCTTGCTCTTTTGAGGGAGGGGATGGATGGATGGGAAGGGGCTAGGCTGTGGGCTGGCTGGCAGGAGAGGGAAAGCAGGGTGATACATTGATGGAGTTTATATTTTTTTTCAATGGAAAAAAAAATAAAATTAAAACCAAAAAGAGGTTCTGTTAGCCTGAACTTGGCCCAATCCCAGGACTGTAACCCTAAAACTCTGAAACACATATGTCCTTCCCCCCAAGAAAAACGCTTGCCTCATGCTACTCAAGGTCACCCCTACTCCACCACTGTGTTGGTCAAATGGAGTGATCCAAACTAGCTTGTCAATAAAGAGACTCTTCTGTTCCATACATCGAACTGGTCTCTTGGTGGTCTTTTTGGGGGGTCTGGATGCTAGACACAACAATGTTCAGGTCCCAAAAAATGTGTGAGAATTCAATTGAGGGACAGGAGCACAAACCTACAAGATCTAGGGTAAATCAGAATGGCTGTCAGCAGCACTTAATTGAAAAGAGACTATACATTTATGTTCTATAGTTGCTTTTAGGATTAAATGAGAAACAAGGAAAGTGTGAGCTGAGCTGTTGTTTGAGAGTAGGAATTAAGGAAACTAGCCTTTACCTTGACAGTAGGCACCACTCATATGTTGATGAAAGGGCCATAAGTTTCCCTTGATAGAGGTAAGAAAAATAACTGCTTTATCAAGCAGGAACTTTCTGCAAAAATCCAAGGGAGTGTACACCCTTATCCAAATGCCTAACCTTGGGAAAAGGACTTCACCTGGAGAGCAGACACTATAGTACAATTTATTACTCTCACTATATGAGCCTGTTCCCTTCATAACACTCCAAAAGGGAAGGACCTGATGTCTTACTCTAGTCCCTAAATTATTACCGGTTTTGCCATGAATAGTCCTGGATTTAGACAAGAAACTATGTTTCTTCCCCATATATCTTGGTCTCAAAGAAAAGATATATATATATATATATATATATATATATATATATATATAAACCTCTAAACATATCTGTAAGGGAGATACTAAACTGGGTAATTTGAGGTAATAACACTGGGCTATATCCTGAACTGAATGAAAGGAGGAAGGCAGCTGAGCTCCAACTTTCATATTTCTTATTTCAGAGGCAAATGTGGTCAAACCCCTCTCTTCCCACCGTCTTCTCTTCCTCGCCACTAATACAACCAAACACACTGATGTTATAAACATTGTATATTACAGTGGCAATGCTCAAATCATTCAGGAAAGATTCTAACTTTTAGAGTCTGGCTATAAGAAATAGGTATATTTGTGTATTTTAAGTTATGATCATTCATAAGAACTCATTTTTAAATTTTTATAAGGGGATCATTTTAACACAAAATAGTTAAAGATAGTCCTACTGAATAATGAACAAGGTAGAAACAGTTTAATCATAATGAATAAAAGCAGAACAGTTCAGAGATAAAAAGGTCCTAAATATTTTGAATAGGTAACACTAGATATAATTTTATATTATTTTGAGGTGACAACAAATACATTTAAAATTGATTAGGGGCTAGAGAGATTGTCTTAGTGGCTCGGAGGGTACACTGTTCTTAAAGAGGCACCAAATGTGATTTCCAATATTCACACTGGGTGGCTCACAACTGCCTGCAATCCCAGGTTCCAGAAATTTGCTAACTGCCTTTGATATCTAAAGGCACCTGTACACAGGTTTATATAGCCATACAGAAATATACATATAAAAATAAAATTTTAAAAATTGATGTTAACAATAAAAATTTTACTGCTTCATATTAATAATATGCTGTGTTCTAAGTAATTAATTTAGTAAGAAACTACTCATATGACCATAGTTTGTATGTTCTTCTCTTAAATCAAAATGTTTTGGGCTTATAAAATACTGATTTATTTATGATAGAATTAAAATTCTCTATAATTACCCTGTCAGAGACTTTTATTTCATTATCTAGTTAGTGCAATAGTCAAATTTAACTGAAGAGGGTTGGCAGTTATCCAACATTTGAAGTTAAAGAAAGAATATAGAATAAGTTAAGATTTTGCCCCATCTTCCTGTATGTATTGTCCTAGCTGTGTAAGTCAGTGAGCATCACAGCTGTTTGTACTGAAGAGTTTGAAGAGAAAAAGGATCTACTCTATCAATTCCTATCCTCTACTAAATAATACATGGTGGATGAGAAAATTAAAACAATCAACTTATTTGAGTTTCAAGTGCAAACTTTAACCTTTAAAAATGATTGTGAGATGGTGTTTGTCTAATCATGTCAAAGTATAGACCAGTTTTTCTATAATCATATCTTTGTTATCTATATAGAAATTCATTTTAAAAAACAGAACATACACTACTAAAATATACTACAAGCTCATGCTACTTTATTTTAATCAATATAAAGAAATAAACAACATTTAGTGGAATTTTTTGCAGTTGTAATGATGACAGTGTTAGGTTAAATATTATCCAAGGAACCATTCACTAAGTAATGTTGACTGCAGTTTTTATCGTTTTAAGGATTAAAACTGTATTATAAAATTAGGTTACTTATAAAGAGGTGTATAACCCTTGAACAATGGCTTTCAGTATGACTATTAAACATTAGCCAAGGGTATATATATATATATACATATATATATATATATATATATATATATATATATATATATCATGTAAAGTGGCAATAGTATTTTAGACATGCATATATACATACGTAATCTGAACAGGTATATAAGACATTTTGTGTATATATTATTAGTAGTATAATTATATATTATATCTAGTATACTTAAATGGAGGTAGTAATTGTATAGTGGACATGACAATAATGTGTAAATATTTTAAACAGAGTTAGAAGTGTATATAAAATATATCAGTTACAGATTTAATTTTATATAATAGTTATAGATTTAGTTTTATATTGATCTATAAGTTGTTTTGGTTATATAAAGTAATTTTAGATTTAACTTTGTATAAATGTATAAACTGTTTTAATTAAACATATAAAATGATTTTATATTTGTATTAATATATAAACATTTATGTTAGTGTAAATTGTCTTTAGCATAAAATGAAGTAATTTTTAATGTATATGCCATATTTATGTACACAATTTTATCTTAGAAGATGTACTGTTATCCTAAAAAGTCATCACCTTACTGTAAGTAAAACTTTCAGTTTTTCTGAAGCAGTTTTTCTATTATTTTGTTATAAATCTTGATATATATGATATAATGTATCTACGGTATGTGTATACACACACACACCCCCACACACACACACACATATATGGTCCAGATAGACTATTGTGTAAAAATGAAGGTGAATCCTGGATTGTGTTGGACACCACAAGATATTAGAGACGTCAGAGCCATGGGATACCTGACAAGAAAAGCTGGAGACTTGGTGTGAAATCAGCCCAAGTGCATTTCAGTCCATAAAGCTGAGAGGAGTTGAGATCTGAAGAGCATTTTGACACCAGACATGAGATGCCGAGTCTGGAGTTTGCCCAGCTGGTTTTCAGTTTTGCTTTTGGTTCAGTGTTTCCTCACTATGCTCCCTTTTGAAACGATAATGTATATCCTATGCCATTTTATGCTAGAAATATTTAATTTGCCTTTTGAGTGTGATTTTATAGAAAGTTACAGGTAAGTGAGTGTCTTGAGTCTCAGAAAAAAACTTTGAGTTTTAAAATAGTCTTGAGATTATTGAAAGACTAAACAGTCTGTGAAGTAGGACCATCTATTGCTGTATTATGACATATGTATATATCATGAATTATCAAAAGTTATTCACATACACACATATATAACTTGTACTCAGGCACATATTTTGATCATCTATGAGCTTATATGGGTCAGCGTTTTATTTCTTTTACTCCCTTGAAATTTTACTCTAAGGATTTTTGACAAACCATTAATTCTCAAATTGGTACATACTTGTTTCATTTATAATTTTTTTTTTCAGAGACAGAGATTGAATCAAGGTCCATGCACATGCATAGCAAACAATCTTCTTACTCATGAGCTACTTTCTCTTCCCATTTTATCTTCCCATTTTAGATCATTAATAGGAATTAGGTTTATTTGGTATCAGCATAAACTTTAAGGATATTAACATAACATGTATATACTCTCCTTCTGAACTACACTCCTTGAGGAGCTTATTAATTTTATTAACATTTAAAGGACTCAATATTTGTTTGTAATTTCCAGTTCCTTGATGTTAACTTTTAGTTATTCTTTATTAGAGAAATTTTATAACTTACAGGCTTATTGATGAACTGTCCTTGCATTCTTTATAGAGCTTGTGTTTGTGATGATATGGATTTTTTAAATTTTAGTCAATTTTAGAAAATTATATAGTAAACTTTCATCTGTAAATGTTACAGTAGCATTTATAAAATTGGCCTAAAATAATGTCAATTACTAACACCTTGAAACTAGCCTCCACATAGCCTAATCAAAACTAATTAAGACTTGGAGAACATAATGACAAGGCAAACATAGATAAATTTAACCTTGCCTGAATCTAATTGAAGGTACATATATATTCATTGTACTGTCTGAAATGGTGCTGTGCCTTTAATACTTAACAGTAAAACTCAGTAAAATATGTTAAAATGTTTATCAGTTGATAATATAATAAATAAAAGTAAGAGTAACCTCTTATAGTATAAGTAGTTCAAAAAGTGAAGAAAAATTTTACTTCATTATTTCTTATATATTGATCATTAACAAGAAATAATATTAATGACAGCTATATTCTGTCCTCTATTGGCATTAGTCACACTCTAATATATCATATAGCTTGTTTTACCCACAATGCAAAATTGAAAGAATTCTATTTAGTATCATAATAAAAACCCAGAGTCAGATATTAGGGAAAAACTGGGATATCAGAGAGATGGGGAACAAATCATAGCAAATTCTCACCTAGTGAACCCCTTAGGCTGAACAGGGCAAGTCCTATCTTCACAGGACTTCAGATTGACTGGTTGCTCAGTTAGAATGGTGAACTTCTGCCTTCTCCTGCCTTATATTTCCATCCTACCCCCAGCCCTGCTATTGTACTTCCTGATTCAACTCTCCTGGAGCTAGGATTAAAGGTATGTGCTACCACTGCCTGGCTGTTAGGCCTTGAACTCATAGAGACTTAGAGGTATTTCTGTGTCCTGAGTGATGGGATTAAAGACATTAGTCACTACTCTCTGACCTTCATGGTTTGGCTGTGGATGACTCTGTCCTCTGATATTCTAGACTATTTTTATTAAATAGGCAATATACCATCATAATGCCATGTTGAAATAACTGAAATATGTCTGTTGAGGTAGATGTGATGTTCTTCAAGAAATATAAATATAAAAATAACTGCAGTGTTACAGAAGACAGAAAATTTTCAAGCAAATGAGTGAAGCTATCTTTTCATTTTATTTCAAAAGCCTGGATCAGGGGTTGGAAGGATGGCTTTATTATTAAGAGTACTTCTTGCTCTTTGCAGAAGAACTGGATTTAATTCCCAGAAACCACATATCTCACAACCATCTGTAACTCCAGTTTCCAGGATATGTGATGCCCCCTTCTGACTTCCATAGGCATCAGACTGCAAGTGATATACACATGTACATGCAATCAAAGCTCTCATACACAGAAAATAAAATAAATAAATCTTTTAAAAGTACAAATTAGATCAACCGTAGAATTATAAATTGCTAAATAAAAGCACATAAAACCACAGATGAGAGACCAGAAAGATGACTTCATGGTTAAAAACTGTAGAAGGCCTGAGTTCAGATTCTAGCACTCTCATGAGGCAGCTTACAATCTCCTGTAACTCTAGCTCCAGAAGATTTGATACCATCTTCTGGCCTCCATAAATGCCTACATGTAGTCAGAGTTTCTGTCTTATCCAGAAACTTTCTGATCACCAGCAGTAACTTTTTAAACAATTGACTCAGAGGTCTAATTTTATAGTAACTGCTGGGCCAGTAGTTCAGGTTTATTATTATCCAGCTCTTACACTTAATTAACCGATAATTCTTATCCATATTTAGCCATGTGTCTTGGTACCTTTTCTCACTGAAGCTTTCTCATCTTGCTTCCTCCTTGTTGGGCTGGTGACTCCCACTCTGCCTTTCCTCTTCCCAGAATTATCCTAGTCTGGTTGCCCCACCTCTTCTCCCTGCCTAGCTACTGACCCATCAGCCTTTATTAAACCAATATGAGCAACAGATCTTTACAGTGTACAAGTGCATTATCCTGCAGCACCTACACCCAAATGTGTGTACTCAGTGCATGGAGATGTACACATAACTTAAAACATAAACACCTTTAAAAACTACCTATAAAGTCATATTATCAAGCTATGATATCTGGAAAGACTCAGAGATATTCCAAGGAGTTCAGTTAAGGGGAATGAAACTAAGAACATTTAGATTAATGCCAGACAACCACTTGAAAAATAAAACAACCTTCCCAAAAAACTGACGTCCTAAATTAACAACTCATAAAAAAAGAAATGAAAGAAATTATAACACATTATGTGATTTAGCCCTCTTTTTATAGATTATAGACCAAATAATAAAACTGTTAAAAAACAAAATTGACATCTCTAAGAAAATTTACCAATTGAATTTTAACCATGTTGTATAAATGTATTAATTTTGATAGTGGAGTAAAGAATATTGAAATTGTTTACTTTTTAAACATTTATTTTAGTTTTTAATCATCTGTATATACGTGTCTTTGTGTGAATACTTCCATGTGATTGCATGTATCCATGCATGGATCTAGAGTTACCAGTTTTCTGAAACAGTTAGATGTGAATGTTGTAAACTGAACTTGGGTTACCTGCAAAAACAATGTTCAATGTTTGCTCTAAACTGCTGAACAATGTTTCTAGCCAGAAAATTGTGTATTTTTAAATTTAAAGAGACATACACCAATATATTTTTACTGCAGTTGCATAAAATCTGAATAGGTGAAACCATTAAGGAAGGAGAGTGTTGAAACTGGTATTTGTTGCACGAATAAAGGAAAATGAGAGCCAGGTATCAGGGAAAGGCTGAAATATCAAAGAGAGGAAACACCACAGGTAAATCTCACCTAGCTATTTTACAACTTCCTCAGCCTCGCTCTGCTCCTCGTGGCTTCTACTGCCTTAATCTGTAATTCTATGCCTGCCTTAAATACCTTCTTTACTTAGTTGTTTCACACCCAGGTTAAGATTAAAGGCACAGATTACTACTATTTGGTAGTTAGCCCTCAACTCACAGAAGCATAGAAAGATCTCTGTCTCTGGAGTTATGGGATTAAAGGCCTGGCACCACCACTGCCTGCCTTGGAACCTGGAACTCCTTCTGTAAACCAAGATGGCTTCAAACTCAGATCTGCTGGGATTACGGGCATAGGTCACCACTCCTGGGTATTTTCTGTGCTGGGATTATAGGTGTAAATCACCACTCTCTGATCTTCCTGGATTGACTGTGGGTAGGTCTCTCTGATATTTCAGACTGGATTTTTATTAAATATGAAACATATTACCACAGGTATTTGTTCACAGCATTTATTATTTTATTTTGCTGACTATATAGCAATATTAGTGTGAATTAATTAAAGAGTTGATGTGTGCAAACACTCCCATGTGCTTTAAATGTGAAAAGTTCAAATAGGAGTTGAGATTCAGCTGTGAATGTATCTCAAAACAAAATGAACAGTTCTGAGCAAACACAAATTTAGAACAAGTTTCTTTTGTATCACTGGCAAAATAAAACTTTTTTTTAAAATATATTGTCTACATTGAACTTTATCTTAGGTATGTTTATTATCAGGTAATAAAATTTCTATCACATCTGTTTATAATATTATTTAGACTATTTACAAATGGTTATTTACACTATATATACTTTTGGGTATTATAATTATTAATTGTATTTACTACATGATTTATTTACAAAATTCACATCTGTTCTCTAAAGTACAAAAGAATGTTCAGTTCTTTGAATGCAACACAGTTATAATTACATAAATTGCTATATTACTTATTGGTTGCTAGGTAACAGTATCATTAACTTTATAGCTTAAAACAACAAATATTAGTGTATAAATTATGTGGTTTGGTAGTAGGTATACTGATTTAGCTGGGACATCTTCTGGGCTAGAATTAGACATTCAGCATGGGGTGAGGCTTGATCTACTTCCTGACTTGATCTGATGCACCTATTGCTTTATTCATCTGGTTATATACAGCACTCACCCACTTACTTTATTTATTGCCAGACTGAGTGCTATATACACCCAAAGAGATAATTCAACTACTATACAACTATCGAGCATTGTTATCATGGATACCACCCCAGAATCTATCTACAACCAACAGTTCCCATAAAACAGATTAAACATTTATAATAAAGTATAAAATCAACCTGCTTTTGCTTATTAAATATGAATTTGTTTCACATTAGAGAAATATTTAAAATATATTTATATATTGTGGAGTCTTGATTTTTTTTATTTTATTTATTTAATGGAAAATATTTTTACTTCCAATGACTTTTTGAAAATTTATTTTTGTGCATGTTTTATATAATCATGATCATTAATTCTTGTTTTTTCTGAGACAACACATAATATTAAGCATATGTATTTAATAATGATTTTAATATTCTTATTCACTATAAGCAACACATATATGCTTGCAATAATCTAAGGAAAACAATTATAATTGTATTTAATGAAATAGTATCTCATTCTCTGGCTATGTCTTCACAAAAAAAGGAAATTTATGAAGATTTATCAAATACAGCCAAATTTCCTTAGAGAAGCCAAAACCATCTGTTCACATTTCATTTCAGTTTGTTTATAAGATGACATATGTTACTTTGTCATCATTTACATATACTCATAATTAACTTTCTTATCAGACAAATTTGAAATAAAATAGTTCATTCTAAAGAGCTCTTCAGTAGTTGGATACATATCAAGACATAAAACTTCTAAGTTGCTCCATCCTCTGTTGTGATTAAGAAATTTTTTCTAGTTAGTCTTATAAGAAATATGAAAATTTAGTTTTCATACCACCATTTGCAGAGCTGAAAATGAGGCTCTAGCTTAAGTTTCCAGAAAATATTTTTAGCAACAAAACTGATTTTTTATCCTTCACAATTGGGGAAATTTCAAAAAATAAAATAAAATGAAGTTACTTGTTAAAAATCATTAACACAATACAATTTCTGGGCCTGTGCTATGCATGGGCACATTTTCATGTGTATAAATGAAAGTACATATTACACCTATGTATATTGTGTGTTACTTTATCCTTTTAATGTATCTTTATTTCAATAATAACCTCTATCTATCACTACTCATTATTTAAGTTTGAACAATCACAGAAGGTTCTACACTATTTAGAAACAAACAAACAAACAAAAAAAAACACCTGATTTTCAATAAATAGTCATAAAATATGTTCTCCTCTAGGAAAAAATACCATTACATACTATCGTCCTGCTAACAATTTGGCTTTTTTTAACAATATTTTAACAACATTCCAGAACATGAATTAAGTCTTTATGCGTGAATAAATCTAAACAGTAATGATTGCAGTAGACAAATGAGAAAACAGCCTATACTGTTTTAAAATATTCTTAAGTTAAAATTATTTAAATTTATGAAATTTGAATAAAATATGCATTTATAAATAAATGCAATGAATAAAGGACAATAGCATTGTAATTATGAATAACTATGCTGGATATAAAATTTAGACTACAAATACAAGAATATGTATAATGTTTTTAAACTTTCTATAACTAACTCCCCTTTTACTCTCGAGTCTCCAGTTATATCTGTTGAAGAAAAATATTGAATTTTGTAGCTAGAAGTAAACTCAGAAACCTAGACTTAAAATTAAGGGTTTTTTGCAATAAATCCTCAATTAGAAGTTTCTAGAAGAAAACAGGGGGCAAACCATTCTCTCCTATGCACTGGTTTGGCTTGTGGCATAGCTCTGTTTTATTCTGCCTGCATCGACATATGAACCTCTAGCAAAAATAAACTAACAGGCAAAGCACAGCCTACAAGGGCAATTGATCCGATCCTTAGCTTCATTTGGTCACCACTAAAAATGCTATTAGACCTTTATGTATTACAGGACAGCAAAATATTTAGTTAGAACCCTGCTTTTTGAGGGAGGGTGTCTCACTGAACCAGCACTTCACCAATATCCTGCACTAGCTAAGCAGCAAACTCTAGAAATTCTCTGGGCTGGAACTTCAGGTATGCACTGCCATATACAGCTTTATAGCTCAGTGCTGAGGAACCAAATTTAAATCCTTATGATTGTGTGGAAAGTACTAAGCAGCCTCTGTATTTCCCAAATCATATTTTCAAAGGTTAATCCACAATTCCATAGGTTACCAAATAAAAAGTCCAATCCCAGGCATGGACTATTGTCCCTGAAGGTGTATGTCAGGGCTATCTCACAGAGTCCACAAACTATATAGCCAGTTGCTGTATAAGATGCCAGTGCTAAAGATGCTGTGGTCACAGGACATAAAGAAATACAGCTGATATTGACCAGGATGCTTCTCTCCTACTGGCTAGATTTTATAGTAGCAGAGTGCTATGTAGGCTGTTACAGAGTGAATGTCATCAAGTCTTACCCATCATAAGGCCTGTGGACTACAACAATGAATAGAGTGGCAGGATATACCCATGGGTATAATAATGACAGAAATTTTATAAAAATAACTGTTTTCTAATTGAAATTGAGACCCATACTCGGACAGGAAATACATACTTGGTACTAACAATCTAGTCAAGAACCCATGGAAAAGGAATTTAGTCCCCAGGGATAAACCTTCTACTATTATTTTGGCAAGTGACAGAGTATAAAACTGATCTCTAAATTTGTATTTATATATCCATAGATTAGTGAAACTCTCAGATCTCTGCATACAAGTGTTGTGGGATATTTTGATCATTATCTGACACTCCCAAGATTGAAAATAATGTTTACTTTAACTCAAAGGGTAGTGCTAGCTACTAGCTATCCAAAATAGAGGTTTTGGAGAACTGAAGACATATAGACACACACACAAAGTAGTAGGAACAGGTTTAGAATGATTCTTAGCTCTTTTAGAATAAGGAAGGAGAGAGAGAGGAGGTCACTGGTTGCTTCTGTGCTGCTTATCTGATGATTCAGGTTATTACCTCACTATCTGACTATCTGACCCCTGCGTTTTTATTAATAATCAAATTAGAAAATGCTCCAGAGAAGTTTAATTGTGAACTAGATGGTGTTTAATTCTTTGAACTTTATAAAGTTCAAAGAATAAGTGACTTTGGAGAGCTCAGATACAAATGGGACATGTACATGGCAACTTTTCCCCAAGGGTCAGGGACCACTGCAGGAGAGGGGGCAGAAAGTTTGTAAGACAGAGGTGGAGAGAGACTAGAATGAAACACTGTCTTGTGAACTTGACAGAGCTACTGTGCTCATGTGTTCATAACAGCTAAAGTTGCTTGCACAAGCCCTGCATGCACAAACCAAAGGCAGTCAACATTGCTACAACCCATAGCTGAGGAGCTGTTGACAGTTATCAGATTTGAGGACGGAAGAATAAGTTTTAGTAATAGATGTGGCTCCTGGTAAATTAACCATTGTGGAATGTATTCTTATAAAATAAATCTCTATTACTTTCTAGAAGTTTTTCTGGATCTCATAGCCAGAGTTAATAACATACCTTGAGGTTTCTTAAAACTAAAGACTGATACCCTACTGTGTACTCAGCATGTTTGTTTAACATTACAGAGAACAATACAATACTCAACCTTACTTGCCTAGTAATCAACTTTTAAAACCTAAGCAATTATATAGGTTTAGTCATAAGTATTGTGCTCCTCCAACATACTCTGAACATGACTCTAGATAGAATTCTCTGACCCAGGGTAATATATGTGTGTTATAAATGTGCTATGAAAATCATTTGCTAAAAACAGAAAGGTGGGATGAGAGCAACTGTATAAACTTTATAAAATGAATATCCACCATACATATGGAACACAACATATGGATATCACTAGGAAACAGAATGTTTGTGGTGTTACTTGTCATGTTGGTGAGTTAGAGTCAGTGACTTAATCTATTGTAAAACTCTGTTAAAGATTTTGGTTGCCTATTCCTCCTTCTTTCCCCATGTGCTTTCTGTGCTATTCAATAAAAGAGAGTAAAACACTTGTTAGGAACAGACAAGGGAACAGAGAGAGAATCACAAATAGCCTTCAGGCAGCATAGGTTCAGATTCATATACTACCCAGTAAGGAATTAAGGAAGACATGTGAAGAGTGAGGTAGAATTTAAATCTTGGTTAAAGACAGGAAAGAGAAGGACTTGGGGTTTTTTGTTTTTTTGTTATTTTTTCTCAATCAACAGCTATATATTATTGGCGACTCTGGCTTTATTATTAATACATTCAAACTCAGCACAGACCACGCTCCAGGATATTACACCAAAGAGTACGTGGACAGCAATAATTAGTTTCAATGAGGTTTAGATTAGAAGAATGAAAAAGGAGATGTGAGGTTTGGAGGGTGGAAGGTGGGGTAGAAGTGAAAGGAGCTGGGAAAGTGGGAAGTAAATATCAAAACACATCATATGCATATGTCAAGGGATCAAATGCTTTTTACGTTACATTTAAAGATCATGATTAGTTACAAGAGTTGGGGCAATAGGGAAAGCAGCAGAAGAGGAAGATAAGTAAGGAAAAAGTGTACACACACACTTGTATATATATGCATATATGTGGGTGTATATATGGATAAATGGATACGTAAAATGTCATAGGAAAGTCCATTACTTTAAATATAATTTAAAGCTTTAATAAAATAGATATATGTAACATATGCCACCTTACAGGGAGATCTTTTTTGTTCCTAGAATATGTTTATAGTAAACTTTTATTTTATTGCATTTACAGATATATCTTATTTCAAAGCTAATAAAATACATTTGTCTCATTGAATATAGAGATTATTTTTTGTATTAATAAATACTGAGTTGCTTGTCATGAGCTGTGTCACATTTTCTGAGTTTTGATCATTTTTTATGTAATTGTATGTCATGTTATCTGTTAGTAAGATTAAATAAATGGTCTAGAAGTGTTGTACACATTATAGCTATCATGTCATAGTAGAAATTATAATTTATTTGAGGTTTGTTTAAAATATCAATTAGCGTTATAATAATTCATGATATATTTAGATGCTATTGTGGTTCTTCTAAACTTTACAAGTAGTAAAGAAATCACAAAGATTTTAATTGATTTATACCAACAACAACAACAACAACAACAAACAGATTGTGGGACAAGAACAAGAAAGATCAACTTATGTTTTAGAATAAGGAAAACATAGTGCAGACATGATCAATATAAATAAAGGAGAGAGCACTTCTAGAGCAGAAACACATAGAATGATAGCCCCTGTAGAACAGAAAAAGCTCAGAAATCATTAAGGAGTAGGTAAGAGTGAAAGGAAGGTAATAGCTGGGAGGGAGGACCATATAAAAATTTAAGGAACAGTTAGACCACTATTATCTCATTAAGTTTATTAAAACAAAAAGTCATGATTCTGTCTTTTCTGCAGAAGAAATGGAAGCAGAATATTTATGGCATGGGATGATGAAGCAGTGTGCTTCAAATAGGAAACTGGATGACTGTATAGGGGTTGCTTATTTATATCTCTTCAAATACCAGTTCACCATACTCTATAGTTAAGAACACAAATCTTTAGGTAAAAAAGAACAGGATCCATTTCTAAAATCCCTAAGGAATCCTGGGGGTGGAAAGTACCTCTACAGAGTGAAACAGTGATGTTACATGGAAAATGCAATTGGAAAAACTAGCAAGCCACTGTGAGATTTGTCATGCATTGTCTACTTTAATATTATGTTCAGGGGCAGACTCTAAGTATGAAAAGAAGTCAAGCAGAAATAGATATCAATGGAGGGCATACAATATTGAAGACCTAAAAGGAAATGAAGGGAGACAGCACTGTCAGAAGCCAGGAAAAGTCACAAGATACGTTATCAACAGAAAGAGAGAATGAAGATACCAGGAGGGGAAAATGAGCAATGAACAGGAAAGTATGTAAAAGTCACAAACAGTCAGAAGAGAAACAGAAATAAACTAGGGCTCTTGTTTAGGAAATTAACCTGGGACCCAATTATTATGTTTTTAGAAATGACAAACAAATAAAATAAAAAGTGATATAAGATGAATATAAAGACAGAACTCAGACTGACAGATGTTCACTGAAGAAATTTGTAAACCAAAAGTATAATTGTAAAATGTTACATAGCCAGTACATCTAAATGTGTGTGCTCATGTGTATGGTAGTGGTGAGGAGACAAAGAAACTTGCAAACACAGAGATATTCAGATTCTGTTGTGGTTTGAAAATTGTAGTTTTGAATGGCCCCCATAGATTAAGTTTCTATGCTGCCAACTCCCAAATACCCAAATAATTGACTTAGAGACTTAATATTACCTATACATTCATGGCCAGTAACTCAGACTTATTATCATGTGTTAGACTTAAATTAACCTATAGTTCCTTTCTATGTTCAGCCATGTGGCTTGATACCTTGTCTCAGTACAGCATCTTCATCTTGCTGGTGACTCCTGACTTCACCCTTTCTCTTCCTAAAATTCTGCTTGTCTGGTTGCCCTACCTATTCTTCCTGCCTGACTACTGGCCAGTTAGCATTTTATTAGACCCATTTGAGTAACAAATCTTTATGGTATACAAAGAGCAATGTCCCACAGCAGGTCCCAAAGACATATATGAAAAGCTGCTAAGCTAGGAATTTGGTGTGCTTACACATATGTAGAGACACCAGACGCTGTTGCATGAAGATGTGAAAGTGAAGAAAAGTAAAGCCTAGTCTGTGTTGAAGACACCAGGATGTTGGAAGTGCCAGAGCACTGAGATACCTGCCAAAGAGATCTATCAAGGAGGAGTGGAGCCAACCTGAGAGACAGAAATGTTCTGCAGTGAGCAAAGCTGAAGGAAAGAGTCATCTAAGTCCTTGAATTTGGATGTAGATCTACAGGATTTAGAATTTACCCTGCTGGATTTTGGTCTTGCTTTAATTCTGTACTTACTAACTACGCTTCCTTTTCTCCCTTTTGGAACTATAAGGTATAGTCTGTGCAATGGTATGTCAGAAACCTGTAATCATTTGCTTTTAGATTTTACAGGATTTATAATTAAGAGATTTCCGTGATTCTTAGGTGAGGCTTTGGACTTTAAAATAGTCCTCAAATTTTAAAATACTATGGGACTTTTGAAATTAGATTAAATGCAATTTTCACATTGATATAGTGCAAGGCTATAGAGACCTGGGGAGAAATGTAATGATGTGAATTATAATGGACTCTGATAAATATGTTTGAATACTAGGACCTAGGGTTAGGGTCAGGGTTATAGTTAGGGTTAGTGTTAAGTTTCTAAACCCTAACTGTTTAGAAAGAATTAGGAGGTGTGGTCTTGTTGGAAGAGGTGTGTCACTGGGAGTGAGCTTTAAGGGTTCAAGAGTTTATGCCTTGTCAGTTCACTCTCTGTGCCTCATGCTTATAGATCAAACTCTCAGCTATTGCTCAAGTACCATAATTGTCAGCCTGCATGCCTGCTGTCATGTTCCCTGTTATAAAACTCATGGAGTCTAACAGTCTGCAAATACAAACCGCAAATTTAATACTTTCTTTTCTATGTTGTCTTTGTCATGTTTTTTCATGGCAATTGAAAAGTAACTAAGACACACGCTCTTGGGTTTCTTTAAGCAGTTTTGGTTGATAAAATGTGGTGTAGTGACAATGTCAAATTTTAAAATAACATAATTATCCTATCAAATACAGACCTATACACGTTTAGGATCAAACAGGATAGGAGGTAAGCAAGGAAAGCTACTGCTATATTTTGGCATTTGTGTTTTCTGATCATCAGAACTCCCTTTTGTGCTAAATATCTTTGAAGCATTAATTAGATTCTTTGTACTGTATCAAAATTTAAGATCCCAGAGAACTCTAATTGCCACACATACATGTGAGTGAATAGTCTGAATTTGCAAAACACCCACACTGCATTATAATATTACTTACACTGTGTGTTTGACATCTTTCTCCTATGCTTTTCATGCTATGAGATGCCCTTTAGGTCCAATCTAGTATGATTTGGAGGAGAAACTGGGACATCTTACTTAATGAATATGCTACAAACATAATAAATATTTATTAAAATCTTTTAAAACTCCACCAGAGAACCCATTGGGCTGATAATTCACCCTTAACGTAACCTTATTTAAATTTGTCTCAAGTTTGTGCTATTCTACATTTTGTTACTAAATAAACCCCATATATAAACAACAAAATGTATATATAAAATATATATGTACATATATATATAAATCAGCATATATATGTGTATATATATATATATATATAAATATAGGCTGATTTTTTTCACAGAGAATGAAAAAGAAACTTCTACATGACAAATTATTACCCAACACCATAGTGATTGAATAAAGCTATATGGCTGCATAAATACTCAGTGCTTTATACTCTTCCTCATGAATCTCCCAAATGAGGACCTGGCATGTGGTAAACTATTAATAGACTATTATGAATAATAATTAACACAAAAGGAAAAGGAAGATCATCTCAGAATAACAATAAATAACTGTGGTGATATATATTTAGTAAAAATAGTCTGGAATATCAAAGGACAGAGTAATGCACAGCCAAGTCATTAAGTGGCGATCCATGCCATCCGAAGAATCTCTGGGAGTTCAAGGCCTATGAGAACCAGGCAATATATATATTGAATCACAGCACTAGGAACATTAATCCAGAAATCACAATATCTGGGCAGGGGAAGAAAGTCAGGCAGAAATTCTTCTCTTTGCCTGTGTGCCCAGAACTCATGGGGATAGAACCTATTCTGTTCATCCTGTTGGCTGGGTGAGAAATGACTGGGGCTTATTCCCTGTCTCTCTGATATTTCAACTTTTCCCCAATATCTGGCTATATGTTTTATCATATACTACATAGAATTCATAGAATATCTGGTGCTCAACTTTTGGGGGCAAATTGGAGAAAAAGCTGCTTGTCGTTCAGCTACACTAGGTCAGAGTCACTACCCAACTGACTAGACTTTCCATTCAGAGTTCCTCTCCAGCCAGCTCTGCCTTTAAAGAAGTTCAGGCCACATATGTTTCTTCTCCATGATCACCTCGGTGAGTTTTTCAGATAACAGCTTTCCTCTCCACTCCTATGTGTTTTTTTCTAGACAAACCTCCTTGGGCTGTTATCAAATAGATAGCTGCCCCACTTCACAGTCATCTGAATCATCATGGACAGCAAATTTGTTGAGTCACTTGGGATTTATTTAAAAGAGGAATTAGTTTAAGACAAAAAGGCTTTTTTCCCACATTAAAAAACAGAAAACTTTAACATGGAAGGAATTTGGTCATTGTTTAATATTACTCTAGATTGTTTAAAAGTGGAAAAATTAAAGGTGAGCATAATTAATGTAAATGGGATTATTAAATATTTATTATAAATGTTATTTGCTTGTTTCTGTTTCATCATTTTTCTAAAAAAAATCAGTTAATACGAATGCCAAGATAAAAGTCTTAGAAAAGCTTGTTAAAACAGATTCAGTGATATTCAGACCCAGACAAAAGAATTTAAAGGAGAACAAATCTCAACAATGCCTTATAAATTTACAGAGAAATAGCCTAAGGCTGCTAACCTTGCAGGAATTGCAAAATGATAGAAACCCCATGCAAGAACTGAATGGACTCCCGAGTAAATATTAGATAAGAAAGCAATAGTCACATATGGCATACACTCACCATTTTTAGAGAAAATGTTAAATTCCTGGTCAACTTGTAATAGAATTATTTTTAAAGAATGAACAGCATTAGAGGCTGGGCCTCAATTACAGTGGAGGATCTGGTGGAAGGATGAATCTAAAATCATAGAATAATAACATAGAGCTAGAGGAATTGAAATCTCCCAAGACCAGTTTCTTGTGGATGGATATTACACTAATATTGAAAGACAATCTTTGTATAATGACTACACCCTGGATTTTTACCATATGACAACCTTGAATGCCACGGGAAATTAGATTCAGGATTCTTGTTTGAAAAACAAAAAAGAAAAAAGGAAATACACATATGATAGGATAAAAGAGTAGATTATTAAATCTACACTGAGTAAAAACAAAATACAGATATAATAGGATATCAAGGTATATTGTTGAATTTACTTTTAAAAAGCAATCACTAGTTTTAAATATTTCATAATAAATTTTATTTTTGTATATTATATAAAAATTGTATATATTGATACAGAGTTGAGAATACTTTTTAATGTACATATATTTATACTCTTGTTTAAGGTATTGTACCTATACAGCTCATCTAACAATATAATGCAAATTGCTACTCCTTGAAAAATATTGTTACCCACTAACTAGGATACAAAGACATGCAAGTTAGTAGTTAGTCATTGCAATCAAACTTATAGTCATATTTGACATATTTTCAAGGTATTTAAATTTGAGAGACATCAAAAGATAGTTTTCATTTGGTAATACATGTTAGATAGAAATTGAATTAGGTACAATCCTTTGGATCCACCAAAATAGGATAAATAATGGACTATTTTCTTTGGATTTGTCAATTGTTAATGACTTAAAAATTATTGTTTGTATATATTATATATAGTTTTTGTAACTATTGTATATAGTTTTTCTTATATTAGTTAGAACCTTCTTTTTTATTTTTGACACAAAAGGGAATATGTGGAGATATGTAGTTAAGAAAAATAGTCTGGAATATTAGAAGACAGTGTCACCCACAGCCAAGCCATGAGGGTCAGGGAGTGATAACCCATGCCTTTAACCCCATCACTCCGGAGGCAGAGATCCATCTGAATCTCTGTGAGGTTAAGGCCTAACAACCAGGAAGTGGTAGTACACTCCTTTAATCCTAGCACTAAGTGAGTTGATCTAGGAATTGAAACAACCGAGTGGGGAAAGAAATATAAGGAAGAAAAGGTAGAACTTCTTTTCTTTGCCTGCATACCAGTCAGTCTGAGGATTTGCTTGGGCTGAGGAGCAGTTTGAATGAGAAGTGGCTGTGGTTTGTTTCTTCTCTCTCTGATATTTCAGTATTTCCCGAATATCTGGCTTTGGGTTTTATTATATAACAAATAAGATTCATGCAATAAAGGGCATTTGTACTTTGACAGAGTTCAAGATAACTGGTAAGAAAATGGACAAAATAGATTGATAGAATAGAGAGGTCAAAATGTCATTGTTTAGGAAAATATATTATGAATTTATTATCTGGTAAATTTGGTAAACTGAAATAGCACTGAAGTAATTTCATCAATTAAGAAATGGTAGAATCTAAATAATAAAAATAATTACCAAATAATGGAGAAAATTTAAAAAGAGTAACATTAACATCATTCACTCAGCAGAACTGGTAGTCTAATTTTTTAAAAAATCAGAAATTTACTTTTTCAATCATGGACAATAGAAGTATGGGAATCAAATGTCTTTTGGTTTGAGTTCCTTTCTTCTTTGGATGCTGCAGGATCACTCTTTATCTACTTGGATCACCACCTGCTGTTTTCCTGTTTGTATATGCATGTACCTTGCTTGGTTACAGAAGATGGTGAATTCAGGCTTCATATTCTCCATTACTAGGAAAACTTGCTGAGGTCATGCTCATAGGTTTCAAGAAGTTATCACTATATTAGGTTTCCACATGGTCCCCTAAATGCTCCCCTTAATTTCAGTCATCTCGCCCTGTACTCTCTCTCTCCTTTTCTTCATCCCTCATTCACAGGATCACTCCCATTCTTACCCCCACCTTCCCCAAGACCATGGGCAAAATCTATTCTATTTCCCATTCCCAGAGAGATCCATGCATGCTCCTTGGATCCCTTAATGTTACTTAGTATTTGTGGGTTTGGGGGTTGTAGCATAATTATTATTTACTTAATTGATAATACCTATGTATAACTGACTACATACCATATTTCTCTTTCTGGGTCTGGGTTACCTCACTCAGGATGATTTTTTCCTAGCTCTAACCAATTTGCTTGCAAATTACTTAATGTCATTGTTTTCAACAGCTGATTAATATTCCATTGTACAAATGTATCACATTTTCTTTATCCATTCTTTTATTGAGGACTAAGTGAGTAGTTTCTGTTTACTGGATATAATTAGTAAGACTGCTATAATCACAATTGAGCAAGTGTCATTGTGACAGGATGAACCATCTTTGGGTATATGCCCAAGAATGGTATAGTTGAGTCTTGAAGTAGAAAAATTCAAGAGTTTTCTGAGGAAGAAACATATTGATTTCCATAGTGATTGTACAAGTTTGTATTTCCATCAGAAATGGAGGAGTGTTCCCCTTGCTCCACATGCTCACTAGCATGAGCTATCATCTGTGTTATATTTTTCTTTTCTTTTTTTCCTTTTTCTACCACTCCCTTCCCTCCTCCCCATCCCTCCAAATCAGCCTTCAGCCTCCCCCCACCTAATCTCTGATCCCATCCCCCAAAAGGGCAAGAAGTCCTAAGGTGGGTCAGCTCAGCATGGCACATCCATTCTAGGCAAGTCCAATTTATTATCCCAATATCAAGAATGGGTTAGGTGTTCCTCTGCAGGGAATGGACTCCAAGGTGCCAGCCCACACACAGGAACACAGTCTGATTCCACCTCTCAAGGCTCCACATACTGTCCATGCCAATTGACAGTTGCCTACCCTTGGAGGGCTTAACTCTATTTCCTGATGGCTCCCTAGTGGCTGTTCTTGATTCACTGAGCTCTCCAGAGCTCCAGCCAGGCATCTCTGTGGGACTCCTCTTCATAATCCCTATCCCCTTGCTCATACTAAATAATTTTTTAAAAAAGACAGAATTTTACCTTTTCAATCATGGGCAACAGAAGTATGGGAAGATCAGTCCTCTGTCAGATATAAGGTTAGTGAAGATCTTTTCCCATTCTATAGGCTGTCATTTTGACTTATTGACTGTGTCCTTTGCCTTACAGAAGCTTTTCAATTTCAGGAGGTCAGGTGGGGTTATCTAGAAGTTATTTTATTGTTCAAGATTGTTTTAACTATACTTTGTTTTTTTGTTTTGTTTTTCCACATGAGGTTCAATTTTATCCTCTCAGTGTCTGTAAGGAATTGAGTTTGAATTTTGATTGGGATTGTATTAAATCTGTAGATTGCTCTTGGTATGCTGGACTTTTTCTTTTTTTTTTTTTTTACTATGCTGATTCCTCAGATCCATGAGTATGAGAGGCATTTCCATATTCTAATATTCTTTTTCAATTTCTTTCTTTAAAGATTTTGAGTTTTTCATCAGGAAGATTTTTCACTTGCTTGGTTATCTCAAGACACTTTATGTTATTTTTGACTGTTGTGAAGCATGTTGTCTTCTCTGGTTTCTTTCCTAGTAATTTGTCATTTTTATAAGAAAGCTACTGATTTCATCAAATTAATCTTGTATCCTTCCCTGGTGAAATTTTTGGAGTTGCTATTGCTTATTATCTTAGAGGTTATGTTTGTTTGTTTTGTTTTGTTTCTGTGAAGAGACGTCATGAACACAGCATGATGGTAACGTCAGGGCAGACATTGTGCTAGCACTAAAAATGCTGCATCTTGCAGATAACAGAAGTCTACTGGATATTACAGTAAGAGAAGCTTGAGCAAAAGAGGCCTCAAAGCCTGCTCCTACAAAGATAAACTTTTCCCCACAAGGCCACACCATTTTCTTTCAACCTACCATGCTTATTTAAACTGTTATATCATCTATAAATAGCAATATTTGACCTTTTCCCTTCCGGTTGTATCCACTTGATCACCCTCTGGTTTTTCTTGCTCTAGCTAAAACTTCAAACTATACTGAATAGATACATAGAGAGGAGACTTGTCTTGTTCCTGATTTTAGTGGAATTGCTCTGAAATTCTCTTTGTTTAGTTTAATGTTGTTAATACACATCCTGAAAAATGTCTTTATTATGTTGATATATATTTCTTGTTTGCACACTTTCTCTAAGACTTTAACTATGAAGATGTGTTGGATCTTCTCAAAAGCTTTGTCTGCATCTAATGAGATGATCGTATATTGTTATTTCTTTCAGTTTGCTTATATGATGGATTAAATTGATTGATATTCAAAAAGGGTGTTCAACTATCCCTGTGTCCATGAAGGCTATTTGATCATATACATAGCAATTTTGATGCAATTTTTTTTAATTCAGTTTGTGAGCATATTACTTGATAGTCCCTATGTTCATAAGGGAAATTGGTTTGTAGTCCTCCTCCTTTGTGGAATCTTCATGAGGCTTAGGCATCAGGGTAACTGTGGCTTCATAATATAAATTTGTCAAGGTTCCTTTTATTTCTACTTTGTGGTATAATCTGAGGTATATTGGCATTGGCTCTTCTTTGAAAGTCTGGTAGAATTCTCTACTAAAATCACTTGGCTCTGGGCTTGTTGTTGTTGGAGACTTTTAATGACTGTTTCTATTTCTTTCGAGTTTTTAGGTCTATGTAAATTGTTTATCTAAGTTTGAGTTAATTTTTCTAAGTAGTATCTACTGAGAAAATATTACATATATTTTAGATTTTTTTCAAATTGTGTGAATTATATGTTTGTAAAGTATGACATGACCTAATGGTTCTTTGTATTTTTCAGTGTTTATTTTTATGTCCCACTTTTTATCTCCAAAATAAAAAAAAATAGAAAATAGACATCTTGACTCAATTTTCATTCAATAGAGGGTTTTACAGTTTTCTTAAGTTTAAAGGCTTTCTATATTTTCTGTTGTTGATATACAGCTTCAATCTTTAGTTGTCAGAGAGTTGTTTCAATTTTCTTTTATCTCTTGAGACTCACTTTGTGACCAAGCATGTCTTTGATTTTGGAGAAAGTTCCATGTGCTGAGAAGAAGGTATATATATATATATATATTTGAGTTTTATAGATGTCTGTTAGGTCCTTTTGGTCTAGAACATCTGTTAGAGCTAGAATTTCTATGTTTAGTTTTTGGCTAGGAGACCTATTTACTGGAGAGAGTAGAGTATTAAAGTCTCCTGCTACCAATGTCTGTGCATCAGTGTTGATTTAAGCTTTAGTAATGATTCTTTTACAAGTGTGGGTATCCTTGCATTTGGCCATCGCTGTTAAGAACTGAAAATAATTTTGGTAAATTTATCCTTTAGTGATTACAAATTGTCCTTCCAGTCCTTCCCAACCCCTCATGATTAATTTTGGTTTGAAGTATACTTTGTTAGATACTAAAATGGCTACATTAGCATGGTCATGGGTCTATTTGCTTGAAAAACCTTTTTTCAACCCTGTACTCTGAAGTAATATCTATCTTGGAATGTTATGGTGTGTTTCTTGTATGCAGTGGCATGATGGGCTCTGTTTTTGTATCCATGATGTTAGTCTATGTCTTTTTTATTAAGAAACTTAGTTCAGAGATATCAATGTTAAATGATTGTTAACTCCTGTTCTTTTGTTTTGGGTAGTAATGTTAGGGTGGTGTGTGTATGTGTGTGTGTGTGTGTGTGTGTGTGTGTGTGCGTGTGTGTGTGTGTGTGCGCGTGTGTGTGTGGTGTGGTGTGTGTGTGTGTGTGTGGTATGGGGTGTGTGTGTGTGTGTGTGTGTGTGTGTGTGAGAGAGAGAGAGAGAGAGAGAGAGAGAGAGAGAGAGAGAGAGAGAGAGAGAGAGAGTCTATGTGCATGTATGCATAGTTGCACATTTCTCCATACACATGGAAGCCAGATGAGAGCAATAGATCCCTCAGAGCTGGGATTTCAATGTGTGTGGGAAACAATAAGCTTACTACCTATGTAGTAGAATCAAAATTACAGTCTCTATGGTTGTGCATCAAGCACTTTTAATCATTAAGTCATCTCTAGGGCCCTTACATTAGAGTTATTTGAAAATTATTTTTGAAAATTCAATTATTAAGTACTATGTGTACATCATTTTTACTCCCCTCTACTCCATTTCTCCCATGGCCCATCCACTCCTTTCAAATTCATGAGCTCTTCTTTAGTTATTACACATACAAACACACAGTGTTGAGTCTCTGTATTGTTGCTTTTATGTACATGATTTTAAGGCTGATGACTTAAAACTGAGTAACCTAGCAGATGGCTTGGCCTCAGGAAACACGGATTCTTCCTCTCTCAACTGTCATTAATTTCTGTTAATCATATCAGGAGTAATGTTTGTAGAGGTGAGAATGTAATGACCACAAGAGCCTCAGGTTGCACCCTAGCCAAAATCATTTTATTTTCATTTTTTTTTCACTTGATGTACAAAAGAAGCTTGGACATTTGTGACTAATATTAGGACAAACGTTCAAGGAAAACTTGAATACAGTACTTCATGGAAAACTCTTAGAACTTAGCTTCAACTTCCCTAGGTTGAATACACAACAGGGCCAAAATTTAAAATATACACACACAAACATACACACACATTTAGAAATTTAAAATATATATTTTAAAAATAAGTACAAAGAGAAATATATGTACACATTAGTTATTATTCCACCATTGTGACAAAACAGTAAGGAAACGTAGAAAAGCTTTGTTTTGCTCAAGGTATTTGAGATTCCAGTCACTGTTCACTGGCCCCATTGTTTTAAGTCTGTAGGAAGGAACACCATCACGGCTAAAAGAATGAGGGAGAACAGAGCTTCTCACCTCACTGTAGTTTGGAAATCAGAAGAGAAGAGATTAAAGACAAGCAAACACTCTGAAATGGCACACTTCCATTATCTACTTCCCTCAACTAGGCCACACTTGCTGAGGTTATACAGGCTGACCAACAAGATTTCAGCTTAGAACATTTTTAGTGTACATTTCACATGAGAACTCTTAAAAATCCCAAATAGACTTATCTCCAACCAACCTTACCAGTTAACTACCTAATCACAAGTTCTTCCGCCTATACCTTATACCACTTTTTGTATTATTTTATTTCTATATTAAATAATTTAGTTAAATTGAATTTATACGTAAGGTGATTTGAATGAAAATGGCCCTCATAGGCTCATAAAGAGTGACACTATCAGAAGGTTTGGTTCTGTAGGAGGAAGTGTGCCACTGGAGGTTTCAAGTTCTCAAGCCAGGCCCAATGTCTTTCTTTTACTGCTGCCTATTGGTCCAAATGTTCAACTATCAGCTTCTTCTCTAGCACTTTGCCTACCTACATGCTGCCATGCTTCTGCCACAATGTAATGAATTAAACTTGTGAACTCAAGGCCAGCTCCCAATTATATGATTTTCTTTATAAGTTGCTGTGGTCATGGTGTCTTTTTACAACAACAAAAACCCTAAGATAGAAGTTGGTACCAGGGACAGGGGTATTGCTGTGATAAGTCTGACCATATTTTTGTTTGGAGGAATGTGGACTTCGAATTTTGGATTAGAAAAGCAGTGGAATACTTTAAGCATGGATTATTAGAGCCACATTAAGCATGAAGCCATACTAGTAGGGTCATGGAAGACAGCAGTGCTGAGGGTAATTTGAGTGTGTGATCCCCATGGAAAATTTCAAAAGAGAGGGATGTTAGCATGTGACCTACAGACCATTCTTCTGATATTTTGATGTTTCCTGCCCTTGTCCAAAAGATATTCCTGAGGCTAAATTGGAAAATTTGGATTAACAGATTTTACATGAAGAATTCCAAAAATAGCCTACGAATGACTATGTAGCATGGTTATTAGTGACCAGTCTCATGCAGAACTACAATGGGAAGTATCAAGAAGATCAAGGAAAAATACAAAGTGCAAATAAAGAGTTTAATAAAAAGCCTGATACTAAATATAATAACCCCAGGGCATGGCCCACCCAGCTAAACTTACAAATATGTGAAAAGGAATCAAGGAAAGATTTAGGGTTCAGTGGGAGTGGTCCATTGCATTTAATCCCAACACTACAGAGGCAATGGAAGAATCTCTGAGTTTGAGGTCAGCCTGGTCTACAAACCAAGTTCCAGGACAGCCAAGCTTAAGCAGTGAAGGAAGTCACACAAAACCAGAAAGCTAGTGAAAATGTATTTAAATGAGGGAGCCATGTTCCAACCCTGGTGTGCATAAGAACTTGAGAACTTTGGCCACATGATTCTGGATTTAGAATCTAAAACAGAAGGGGTTATGGAATCTTCCTCTAAGACTAAGAAAGCCATTAAGGCCAAGGTTGTGGCAAATGTATTCCTGCATGGAGACCCAGATATGCCACTGCATGAACCTGCAAAGGTGAAAGCTACATTGCCTTGGGGACCCCAGTTGGAAACGCCAGAGTCACAGTATATACCTGCTGAGGAGAACTGCTAAAAGGAAGTGAATTAGCAAGAAATGGAAATGTGTTACAACCCACAAAGCTGAAAGGAGTTGAAACGCTCTTTGACATCAGACATTGACTGTAGGGGTATTGTGTTGTTTCATGGTAAATAATTGTCCCACCCACTGGTTTAATAAAAAGAGTTGATTGGCCAAAGGCAGGCAGGAAGTGTAGGTGGGGCTACCAGACTAAGAAAATCTCTGAGAGCAGAGTGCCAGAGGAGCACCAGAGAGAAGCCAGAGGAAGCAGAGGACAACTATGCTGCTCTAAAGAAAGGTACTGAGCCGCATGGCTGAACAAGAGACATGGCTTAGATGAAGGGTAGAGAGCTAGCAAGTGATATGCCTGGGCCTGAGGCTGATCAGCCAAAAACTAATGAAAGCGTCTGTGTGTGTCTGTAGGACTGTGGGACTGCGGGTCTTCGGGTCTACAGTTCTGTGGGCCTAGACCTTGAGGTTAGGCCCGAAAGTCAGGGCCAGAAACCTCCTACTACAATTAACATTTCCCCCAACAGGGTTTTGGTTTTGCTTTGGTCCCATATTTTCTAATTGTTCTTCCTTTATTTTCTTTTTAAATGGTATTGTATGTGTATATATCCTTATCCTGTGCCATTGTATGTTGGAAAAATATGATCTGATTTTTTAGTTTGATTTTATGAGGATCTACAGTTAAGTGATTGTCATGAATCTCTGAAGAAACTTTGAACTTTGGATTTTTAAACTGAGTTGAGACTGTGGTAGACTCTGGATGGAGACTTTGTAGTTGGACTTATGCATTTCTGCAGCGTAATATAGCTACAAGCCTATGGGGAGCAGGGAGTGGAATGTGGTATTTTGAATAAAATTGCCCCCATAGGCTCATAGAGAGTGGCACTATTAGGAGGTAGGTATGTCACTAGGAGTGGACTTTGAGGTTTCAAGTACTGAACCTAGGCCCAGTCCTTCTGCTAGTTGCCTACTGACTCAAATGTAGAACTCTGAGATACCTCTCTAGCACCATGTCTGTCTACAAGCCATTGTGCTTCCTGCCTTGATAATAATCGACTAAAACACTGAACCACAAGCCAGTACCAATTACTGCTTTTTAAATAAAATTTATTGTTTTCATTGTTGCAATGAGGTTTCTTGGTCCCCGGTGGCCAGGGGTCCAGACCCACAGACCTGCAGTCAGTCTCAGACCCCTTAGCCGCCCACCACTGATCAGGCCTCAAAAATGAGTCAGACGTTTATATTAACTTCATGCTGTTTGATCTATGGCTTAGGCACATTGCTAGCTAGCTCTTAACTCAACCCATTTCCATTAATCTGTCTGCCACATGGCCCGTGGCTCACCTGTGTTCCTTACGTGTTTCTTCTTGGGCAGCTGGCTAAGTGAAGTGGTTAAGATTCTGCACTCTCACTGCCGCAGCCTGCGTTCAATTAACGGTCAGGGAACAAAATAGATAGATAGATAGATAGATAGATAGATAGATAGATAGATAGATAGATAGATAGATAGATAGATAGATAGATAATAAATATAAATAAATAAATAAAAAATAAATAAATAGATAGATAAACAAACAAACAAACAAACAAACAAACAAACAAACAAATAAATAAATAAATAAATAAATAAATAAATAAATAAATAAATAATGGGACTCCAAGATCCCAGCAGTCCCTTATGAATGGCATTGGCCACTCCCCCTTAAAAAGCCTAGGACCCTGGATAAGAGTCTTCGGACCTTATCAGCTGACACCTGAATCCCACCACAGTTCATGGTGTCTCTTCACAGCAATACAAACCCTAACTAAAAAAATGTGGTATAAAATTCATCTGTTTTGATTCTACAAATTTCTAAATTCCTACCTTTGCATAAATATAGTACATATAGCTTACAACATTTTGATTATCCTCATAAATGTTTTTGTGTATAATTAAAGTAGTTGTACTCTTTTTTTTAACTATAAGGACTATCATGCTGTTCATATGTTGCTTATTCTATAAGTGTGAATATTTTTGCTTTTTTGTTGCTTTATTCATTTATTTATTTTTGAAACAGGTTTTCCTGTGTAGTTCCAGCTGTCCTGGAACTCAACCTGTACACCAGGCTAGCCTAGAACTCAAAGAGATTCATCTGCCTCTCTCTCCCTACTGGAACTTAAGGTGTGTGATACTACTACTACCAGGTTAATCTTTGCATTTTAAGTGGAAATACACCATGTGATTTATTGTATATTTGCCTTTTTCAATTAACATATATTTTGAGATGAATTCTTCTCAAAGGATTTATCAGTACCATATCTTTTTATGCTAAGTTGTTTTTTATTGTGAGTACATCACATTTTTTTCTTACTAGTTCTGGGCATTTGTCCTTTGGAAATTCTGTTCTTGTAAACATTAAATTCATTTATTTATAAAAGAATGTATTTTCATTTCTTTTCTTTAATTTCTACAAGATAAATTTCTCACTTTTAATATGTACATTAGAAGAAATCTGGAGAAAATAAAGTGCTTTATTTATTTTTAAATTTACATAGTTTCATTTGGGAATGGATGGGCTTTCTTTTATTTACTGTTGTATCTTCATAAGTTGACCAAATCTCTAGTACATTGTTGAATAAAACAGAGTGATTATAACACACATGTATAATACCATCTGGGTTTTCCTATACATTTTTATTTTTTCATCAGGTTTGGGGAACTTCCTTTATATTCCTAATTTAGTGAGGTTTTATTCTTGAATAGAATTTATATTTTGCCATTTTTCTTTATTGAATTAGTTGCTACTACCCCAATTATTTGTACATCTTAAATAGCTGATGACTATATTTGAAGATTTGAAGACATCATTGCATAATGATATTTGCTTATTTGAATGTTTTCATATGTCAGTATGTTATATATTTTAGAAACATTGAGTCCTTGTATATGGGGTAAAATATAAGGTAGTGTGATGTAGACATAAGAACACTTTATTCCATACACTGTGGAATTAATACTTTTGCCTTGAAAGCAATCTTATTCTATTATTATTTTATTAAAGGTGATTTTAAAGAGCAGTTGGGTCTTAAATTAGAACTGAAAAGTGTTACTACTGTAAGTGTAGTAACTTGTTTGATATCCATCTGTTATTCTATCTTAGTTTCTAAATTTAGGGTGCAGATGTTAAGTACAATTATATATACTTAGCCCAGGTCACTCAAAATAAGCCCCAGTCAGTTCTTAGAAAGCAGTATAACAGAAGTCTACTTGGATGTTGAACTGAGGGTTGTTATTTTTCTCAATGAATCTCAACACTGAATTGAACCTGGAGCATTTAAAGTCTCACAGTTTGCTTTCAAAGAACAAGAAAAATGAAGCACTGTTTCTTGGTTTTCAAAGCTGCTAAAATTGATTTACATCACTTCTTACAGAACTGATATGTCTAGATCTCCTATCTGGTTGGATCAATACAAATGCTGAATCAAGCCCTTCAAATAACTAACGAAACCTTTCCATAGTATTTTGGAGTGTGTAGTTTGAGCTTAGATATGTATTACAAGCATAAAAAATAATTATCCTTACTTCACTAATTTTTTATATTAGGAAAGTATTTCAAGAAAAGACATTTGATTCATTTATTAAATGTGTATTTATGCAGACTTTACCGAATACTACACATAGCTCTTCAATTAATGATGATTTTCTAAGTCACCTTGATAAAAATATTATATTGTAACGTTGTGGTAATAAAATTGCCACCCTTTCTTTCTTTTCATATTTGTATATGAAATGCTTTTTCAACAGTTTATGCAAAACTTTCATAGAAAGGCTAAAGAAAAGGCTGTTAGAGAAGGTGTAACAAGGGGAGTATTTAAAAACCATGCATAAATGTAAGCACAGCTAGTACTGAGCTTTGGAGTCTAAAGGAAGAGAATGGCAAGCTGGCTCTCATCTGCTGCAGAGACTGGCAAGGCTAAAATCAAATTTCTAACATGCTAAATATCCTCGGATAGCTGAACTAATTTTGTGAATTTGTAAAGAATAGAAGAACTAATTTATTGAGGTAAATCACATACATTTAAAATTAGCCTGAAAGTTCTATATTTTTCCAAATAGACTGCTATTGTCTAGAATTATTATTATAGCATTGGATTTATTCATCCCACATACAATGGAAATGATCACAGCATCTCAAGAGGATTAAAAATATAATTGAGATTTTAAATTCCCACTATTGTCATGGCTTTAGATTGGTATGAGAGACCTGAAATATTTAATAAAATGGTTATCATGAAATGTAATTATGAGGTAGCATATTGGCTGCTGGGTGAATCGATAAGCCCATTTTATGTGAATATTTACATTTGAAGTCTTTTACCCCAAGCAGCATGTCACAGTCAAAAGTGACATTGTTCCATAAAAGTCATGATAATTATACTGTGCTTCTGAAAGTGGATTTATATACAATTTATATACAATATAAATCCTTCCCAGAAATCCATTAGTTTCTTCTGTCGGTTAGGAAGATAGAAATAAAAATCCCACAGGACATTGTAATGATGATGTTTCTTAATGGTTTTGACTGATAGTCTTGGAAAGAGTGAACTTTAAAAATGATTGTGGTTTTATTTCCTAAAGGAATGAAAATATCATTACTATTCCTTATTCAATTTTATCTATGCTACATATGAACCATTTAGTAGATGCTATGTAGGCTGACACCTTATCATAATTTAAAATTGTGTATAATACCCATGGACAACTAGAAAGTAGGCACTTTCTCACACCATGTACAAGTATGACAATTTAAAATTCTAACATTTGTAAAAGCAATATGTTTGTTCACAATAAATATGAAATTACCTATAGAAATAAAAACATACATTTATACTACATGAGGTTGTCATTATGTAGAAGAGTAAAACAGACCTGTGGGTTAGATATTTGTAAAACAAACACAAACATTTGTTTTTGTTTGTTTGTTTTGTTAGTGCAGGGTATCCTACAACCTCTTTGGCCTTGAACCCTGCTACTCCTTATTTACCTGCAGTAATTACAAGTGTGTACCAACATCCCAGCTAAGTAATTGAAACATTTTTGAAGGAAGTATCAAAGTATTTAAAAAATGCCAATAAGCTATGTGTTCTCTATGTCTCCTTGTTGTTCAGCCTTTTGTAACCCTAATATTTTATACATATTTATTAAAAGAAGAAAATGGTTCACTACCTGACCAGAAAGTCTATTACCATAGATTTCCCTTTTAAATACTTAAAATCACATATCACCATATCAGGGGCTATATCTGTCTACACTTCCTGCTCTACTAGAATCCTTACCATTCATTTAGTTACATAATTTAGTTACATCATTCATTTTCTTTGCTGATTGGTCTCAAAATTTTGAAACTATAATCAAGAAGTGGTGCAGTGATTGTATGAGATTCCTTAGCTTAAAGAATGTCTAAGTCAGGTCACAAATCAAATATTTTATTTAAAACTCTCTGTAGCAAACTATATACATAGTATCAAAGTAGAATTTTTGGCAACTGAATATGATTTATTTTTCCAATTTTCCTTCTTGTTGAATAATACATTGAAAAATTTCAAAACATAATTATGCTGATAACATATTATGTCAGTTCAGTTGTTCTGTTCTCTAGGAAAGGTTATAAGGCAAATACATTCTAGTTTATCATGATGATAAATTTTCTCTACTTATTAAATAACAAAGCAAGAAAAAAATGTGTGCTGACCTCCCAAAACAAACCAAATGTTTTCCTCTTAGCTAAATCATCTCAGTTAATAGACTAGGAATCAAGTTTAAGTGTATTCACACACCTGCTTACACATAGCAGCAGTATTCAGCATTCTTATGGGATGTACTGTGCTCCTTCCAATTAATTTGTTGATATTCTAATTCCTAGCACCTCAGAATGTCATTATATTTGGGCATAAAATATTTAAAGAGGTTAAAGAAGTTAAAATCAGACCACTTGGTGCCTCTTAATTCAAACTAAATAGTGTCTTTATAAAAGCAGGAAAGGAAGTTTAGACAAACTGAGGCACCCAGTGGTTGTGCATGCAGAAGAAGGCTAAGAAAAGACACAATGACAAGGGAAATCTCTGCAAGAGAAGGCAAACCTAGGAAGAAACCACACTTGCCTACACCCTTTACTTGGATGTCAAGACTCTAGAATTATGAGAATCAAATTTTCAATGTTAAACCCACTCAGTGTGTAATATTTTGTATAGTAAGCCTTAGAAAATTACATTTAATAGCACCAATTTCAATCCAATGTCATGAAGTTTCTTTAAACTTAAAAAAAGAAATTGTAACTCCCTTTCATGAAGTGAGGAATCAGGCTCCTGGTATCTTCTTGCAAGTCTGATGAATGTATCTTTGAAGTCAATCTCTAGTTTCTGTCCACACATTTTATGCTAACTAAATATAGCTTCGTCATCTTTACTTGGAGTCCAGCTATCATAATGCCTGCTATTCCAGGCTAGGCCATCTCTGTGAGACCTTGGTTGTAGGTAGTAACACTTCTTGATAAAGTACCTTCTTTACATGGACATGACTCTGTCCCCACATGCCATGCCACAAATGTGTTGCTACCCATTCCAAAGCACTGTGGCTTCATGCATAAATACCCATTCTATATTCCTTATCAACCAAAATATTCCTCTAGAACCCTATAAAATAGAGTCCTAATGAGTAACCTTGGGCCATTGTATCATTTCTCATTTGTGTTTCCTCCTGCCTGTCTATAGCATATCTGTTAACATTTTATTGTTAGAAATTATATCTCCTCCTTCCCTTTATTTCCTCCAAAACCATGCATATGCCCCTTTGTACTATTGATGTTATTTAAAAAAAATAAAGTTGCCTTGACACCTGAAGTCTTTGTGCCCTTTTATTTCAACTACTAGAGAGCAAGAACTTGGAAATAAATGATTCAGAGGACAATCTACAATAGCACTTTTTCTATTTCCACTCTGTACACAGTGCAGGGTGGCCAAGAGTTTATGAGATAATGAAAGAGTAAGATGTAGGGAATGTTGGGATCAGAGTCATGTGCTACTACACCCAGGCAATGCTTTAACTGTAAACCCGGGAGAAATGTAATGAAATATATAGTATATAATTCTAATAGACAACAGAACAAATCATGTTCATTAAAAAAGAAAAGGAGGAATGGGCAGGTTCAAGGAAATATGAGATCAAAGCAAGACTAAAATCCAGCAGAGTAAACATTAAGCTTTAAGTTTCATGTCTGTCATCTGGAGGCGATGGCATAAATTACAATATTGCACAGGTGGACAAGCACGCCTCTTGGATTCTGCCACCTGTGTTACAATTAGCATCCCTGTATTCTGTTCCATTTGATGTCTGCAGCTTTCCTCATTAGCTGACTTACAGGCCTGGAGGCTCCAACATCTTGAGTTCTCTTCACTTTAACTTCAGCCTCACTTTCGTATCTTAACACAACAGCACCCAGGGACTCCTGGAAAGGAAAAAGACCCAATCACACATTTCTTGAACTTAGAAGCTGTCTGGAACTTGGGTGAAAGCCTTCATGACCCATATCTCTTGCAGTTTTCATGCTTTCAAAACAGCATCCTGTGAACAAAACTATGCAGATCTATTGCCAACTCAAGATGTACTGTCTAATTTCTTCTACAGCTCTACTGGCAACTGTGTACCTTAAAAGCTGAAACTGGGAAAGCAATTCACTAGATGTCTTCAGAGACATTCTCAGCTCAAGTCTTCAATTTTCACCAATTTAGCATTTTTTATGTTGAAGTATTTGAGTAACTATATATGTATATATATATATATATATATATCATATAACAGATGAAAGAAGAATGATCACAATGTATCTGTCAAAAAATCAAGTTCTTAATTGCTAACTTTCTTCAAGAATGCCCTGTCTTCTATATTTTCCACTACCCCCAATAGAAGCAAACGTTCCACTACCATCAGTTAGAGAGCAAACTTTGAACACATGAATTTGGGGGAAACATTTACTATCCAGACAATAACACGGTAACATACTTAGATCAAAAGTTACAACAGATATTGAGTTGAATATCTCAAAACCAAAATCAAACAAAACAAAAACAACAAGAAACAACAAACTGCACCTCTGTGACAACAGACTGAAACTTGCTTTCACTAAGGAATTAATCCAAACTACAAATTTTGTTTTTCAAGTATTATCAAAACATTCTGACCTGATACTATAATTTATATACTTTGGTTTCTTGCCACAAAATGCTAAGAATATGCGCCAGAAATGTGAATACATGAATGGAAGGTGAGAGAATTATTAAAACCGGTTTTTAAAAAGTACAGCACTACTTTATAAAAATCTATTCATTTTAAAACGGACCTTGTAAGAATCACAGATCCTTCATACTTCAACTACTCACGTGTGTGATGGAACCTTTGGGTTCATGCAGATGAATGCTCTAATTGACCTTTTGACTTTGCACACTGAATTTTATTTTAACGGCATCATTTTGTTTAACTTCCAACCTCCCTTGAACATTCTAGACTATGCAACAATGGTTGATATATTAGTTGCCTCCAAAGCCTGAATTCTCTTCCCCATGTTTCCTACTGCTGACAAACAACTTCTTAAACAGCAGAGATCAGTTTCTGTCATTCCTAGATCACTGAGCTAGTTTGCATGTGTTTGGAGGAATAATGTCCCACTCTCAGCATGAGACCTTGAAGGTTGGATTCTAGGTGCCTAGATGATTTAGTTTACTTTTTTCTTTTGTTTGTCTTTTATACTGGCATACTGACATATGAGTCATTCTCTGAATTTACCATGCCCTTGAAACTCCTTGGATGGGGCCTACAAAGGTGCTATGTTAGGATGTGGTCCAACTTGAGTCCGTATAAGACACTCTAATGATGCTTGTTATACACCATCTATTTTCTTTCAAAGCATTTGTTTATCTCCTTTTAAGTTTTAACCAAATGTCAGTTCTATGAATCTATAACATCTAAAGAAACAATAAAAGCTCGGGATAAGTCCATGGCACTTGAAGAAACACCAAAGAACATATAACATAAGGGGATAGAGAGATAAGGTGATACTTGCTGTGATACTTAGAATACTGGCATGTCTTACTAATTATTTTCTTCAACAAGTTTTTCATTTTATATCTTATTAAATTAAAGAACAACAATGTAAGATCCTCAAGCAATTTATATTATACTAAAAATATATGGTGCCAAAATATTATATACTATTGATTTTGAGATGGACTCAGGGATTGAAATAGACTCAAAGGAAGATCTCCGAGTTCAGTTGTCTCTGAAGACACTCACTTCTGTAACTTTTCATCTAGTATTGACTTTCTAATAGCCTGGATGGAGACTTACAAATCATCTAAAGGGCTTCTTTGCTTATCTATTTTGGCTTCAGCTGAAGGACTCATTTTTAATATGATGCTATCTATAGGGTTTTTATTTTGTTGGTGATATTGGCTTGTTTGTTTGTTTTGGATAACAGTAACTAGTAACTTGGTGTTTCAAATACAGATAACATGAACATTTACACAGTAAGCTTTGTCTGCTCTTTATCTACTTAACTTCTTTCTGCAGATTAGAATTAGTCAAACTTAAAGAAACTTTTACTGTCTTTTGGCAACAGATAGTTTTGCATTTTAAGAGTATAGACTACTACCTGGAATTCAGGCTCTGTCAGAGACTGGATATTTTAAGAATTTCTTAAAAAGTTAGTAAATGTCTTAGTATTTTAGAGGGGATTCATGAGAATTTAAATATTGATTTTTGATGTTTTTGGTGTTTGATCTAACCTAATTGCCCAGATCTTAAAACAATTTTTGTGCATCTAGAAGTGATGAGAGTGTAACTTAAATATACAGCAAATTAAAATTTAAGATTAACTTTTAAATCCTAAAGTTTAGACTAGAGCTGTCAGGGGAACAGAGGGCTTGATGTACTTCCATACTTTTTAAGTGATTAGAAATTGCTCCCGAACTCTGAGTGTGAGAATTCAACCCTTCTCATTTGGACATTATAATTTTTACCATAAATATTTCTGGAGAAATATTAGAGTTTCCAATTAGCTATATCTATTTTAGAGATAAAATTAGTACTGTACTTTTTCAGAATTACAATTTCACAATTTATGGATCCAACAATTTTGATGGGAATAGTGTTCTTAGAAATCCCCACAATTAGATACGGTATGAAACAGGCTTATTAAGAATACACTCAAGATGGTGTCTTAGAGCATGGCTCAGGAGTTTAGTTCTTTGTATGTTGATTTTTATAGCTTTTAGTTTCAGAGAGAGATTTTCACTCTAATATTTTACGACTTGACAAAAATTGCCTGCAATGAACAGTGTTATGAAATTTTGTTCTACATAAAGGAGGTAGCTTTACACCATTGAGACAGGGTTGTCATATATTTGGTATTGTGAAATAACTAAGTGCATCTTTAGAATAAGATATCGGATGTATTTCTTCCCTGGGAAATTTATTGGGCCATAAAATAATTTCTCTTGAGAATTTTTGTGTGAACTTGAGAATAGTTCCAGTTTTGGTTTTACTTCAATCTAATCAAGTTACTTGCTGACTTCTAGATTAAGAAAAAGCAATCCAAGAAAAATCTGTGATAAATTTACAATCTGAAAGTTTCTACATAAAGTATTCCATTAGGAAATTGACTGAGATAAATTCTTTATCCAGTTTCTATATTCTTTTTTATCCAAAACCTATCCTTAGAGCTATTCCTAAAACAAAGTATCTGTTATGTTTTATTTTCTGTGATATATTTTTCTGCCTTCAAAAAGTTTGCTTTTAGTAAACCCATGACATAATTTTATGTCCTCCTATGTTTGAGTTGAATAAAATTGTCATTGTGTCTCAACACATTAGTGTGTGGTTCAAATCATCATATAAAATTTTAATAGTTTCACTAAAACCCAGCTACACTAAGTCCTCCCCTATTTATCCCAAAAATGAACCTTATAATTTGCTTTATATGCATGGGGCAGGGGAAACATATTTTAGGTACTGTTTTTGTAAAATCAAGTCTGAAGATCAGTGATGTTCCTGCTGAGGTTTTAGAGAGGGAAGCTGTTTTGGATGTTTCTAACTTATAGCTGACTACATCCTTCTAGACTGAAGACTGCAATCACAGCTGGCCCCTGTCCCCTGGTGCAGCTCTGTAAATGAGAGCAGAGTACGTTTTATTTCCTCTGGACAAAACCTCTCTGTAGTTTACAAATAAGGGATTTTTTTCATGCTTAGCTAACACTTAGTAAATAGAAAAAAATTAAAGCATGGTTTTAATATTTTGTTTAAAATGAAATCTCAGGGAAAACTATCTTGCAAACCAGTATAGGGATAGACTGTCGAGGAAGATTCTACTGTCTCCCATCAATTCTTTCTCCTCTTTTTCTAATATTTTAAAAAAGTATTTTCCCCCAAACTAATAACTACTTTTCCTTGCTGGTAAAATGCATAGCACTTTCCAGCACTATGAAAGCTGTAGATAACATTTCCAGGTCAGTATTAGCTGATTTCTCTATGTTCTATGACTCGAATATGTAGTGACTTCAACAACAGAGTTTTACTGTAGAGCTCTGGAAGGTCATGAAGAACAGTGCCAATAGCCTATGATGTCTGAAGAATCAATAAATCTCACTGGCTAGAAAAATAAGAACAACTCATTTCTGGCACTGTGCAGTTTGTTAGCCTGTGGTTTTTAGTGGAGGTGTTGCAGCATGATAATTTGTTTTTATGCCTTGGCAGCTATGCTGAGTCACACTAACTTTAAAATCAAAAAAATGAAATACATGTCACTACAATTCTCTGAGGCATGGGCTGGATAGACCAGATAGATCTAAGGTGTTTTATTTAAGGGAAATGTTAAGGGCAATAGTGCATTTGATAGCCCTAAAGTAAGAATCAGATGTCTGATAAAGTTTCATATTAGCTGGCCCAAGGTTAATATGAGCCCACAGAGAAAAGAGGGGCATAGATGTACAGGTTGTTGGTTTCAAGGAGGATGGGAGGCAAATGAGCCAACGGGGAAGGGGATGGATAGTCACATGGAAACAAAAGCATTTGATTAAAATAGTATGTGTAAAATAACAGAACAGATATGTACATTAATTACTGGTTAATGATAGTCATGCTAGCAATAGTATTTAGTTGAATGATCATTTCTAGTCTGGGAATAGGATGATTCCATTTAAAGTATTTGGGGTGTGTGTGTGTGTGTGTGTGTGTGTGTGTGTGTGTGTGTGTGTGTGTACATTCAGTGGTTAATACTAAGAACCATCTGCAGTGGTAGCTGTTCAGATGACATTCTCAGCCTGTCTTTAATGTTAGTTATCTCTGTCTCTGCATTTCCTCTTCTGCTCTCCCCTCTTTACCTTCACCTTGTGTAAGCCTTTCTGCTCCACTATTTTCTTTCCTCCTTTATATTACTGTCTACTTCATTATTTCCCTTTGAAATGGCACCCTCTCCATGGGTATCTTACTAATTTTCTGATCTCTATGAGTATTTCAAATGAAAAACAAATTTATCTAATGATTCAATGCTAAGTTCCACAATGAGGGTGGAAAATTGTCCTATGTTGCCTGACTCAGAATGATTGTTTCCAGCTCTATACATTTATATATGGATTTCACTTATGCTAACAATAGATTAATATTCTATTGTGCAAATATACCACGTTTTATTACCCATTCGTTCACTGATGGACATCTAGCCTATTTCCATTCTTTGGCCATTGTGAATGAAGCAGTAAAGAACAAAGATGAGCAAGTGCCTTTGTAGTAAGTTGTAGTATGCTTTGAGTATTAACCCAATAGTGGTACCATTAGGTCACTTTGGATCTCTTTTTAGTTCTTAAAGGAACCTCTAAATTAATTTCTATAGTGCTTCCGCAGTTTGCTTCACACCAGCAATGGGTGTTTCCCTTTCTGCAAATCCTTTGCATATGCTCTCATTTGCATTTTGGACCTTTGACATTCTGACTAGTGTAAGATGAAATCTCAAATACAGGTTCTTGGTTTCTTAAATATAATATTCCTTCTAATAATAAAATAGATGTGAGTTGACTTTCAGCAATCTTATTAAAAATATAAATATTTATGTTTCTTTTGCACATTTCTACCTTTGAGGGCTTTTCTTTTTCATAATAATGATTTTAAACATTTTCTTTTTCTGTTTATAAGGTCACAATTTGTAGAGGACTATCCCTTATCCAGTATGCTTTACTTTGGCTTCATGGGCTTTGATGTCACAGAGATCATATTATCTTGAAGGACAAAGGCTGACTGTCTTAAAATAATAAAGTAGCTAAAATTATTGGTTCATTGAAAAGAAATATAAATTCCTGACATGCTAAATACAGTTTGTTAGAAGTGATGTGTTTTATGTATCCAAACATCTGTTTCTATTCAATGAAAAAGAGCTTTTTAATTGTCAAAATCATAATGTAGTAAAATACCCTGAGGCATCTTTTTTAGGTTTTATGCTACAGGAATCAATTTAGTTTATTTTCATATTTCTCTGCTACTCTAAAAAATTCTGTTTCCATATTTCTTTTATAAGAAATAAGAAATTCTCAACTATAGACTTCAAATTCAAAAATGGTGTGGGTAAAGTGGCTCAGAGGGTAAAGATACTACTTATCAAGGCCTGCTGATATGAGTTTAGTCCCTAGGACAGGTACAAGAGAACTGACTTCCATGTGTATGCCCACTGTGCCACACACGTAAAAATTATAAGATATTATTTTAAAATGAAATGGTATTTCTCAGATTTCTATTACAGATATATTTTATAGATATAATTACCTATAATATTCTGAAATGTGTATCGGCATGTGGTGCTGTGTGGATGAGGAAGGATCAAGCTCAACCAAGTGCCAAGGTCAATGGCTGATTCACAGTCCTTCCTAGATAATCCATGCAGTGAAATGATATAAGGAAAAGGTGTAAATGAAACCAATCATGAATTCAGTCTTTCTAATCAGTTACACAGATATAAATAAATTTCTCTATGAGCTACTGTGACAAAATGCAAAATATCTTCTGTATGGGAAGCTAGCTTCCCTGAGTTTGGAGTATGAGTTCGTCAGATGACTCACCATAATCACTAAAATTCCTCCTAGAATATATGGTCAGAGAGAAAATAAAAAGTAAGTATGGTCAGAAAAAAGAATAGGAAAACCATGTAGTACATATAGTTTATATTCACACAGTGAAATATTATTACTATAATCAGAGTATCACTTTAAGAAACTCCAATCAAGTTTCCCAGTGATGGCCAATATGTCCATGGTCTTGTCAAGCCTGGTGGGCTTCACAGAAATACTTGGGAAGAAAGTGAAAGTTCAAGTGTCAACATCTGTATAAAAACATAACCCATGAGTTTCAATATCATCATGATAGAATGTTAAAGGTCAAATATTATGTGTCGAAAGCTAATAATCCATGTGTTATCTACTTTCTGCTGTCATTCGTGATGCATCATTAAATCTGCTGAACTGGGGAGGGGGGCATCTAAAATGTATCAGTCTCCTACTTTCTAGCTTCTATCTATGATTGAGAATTGAAAAGTATAACAAACGTTTGAGTAGTCCTAGGGAATGAGTTCATGATTTTAATACCATATCTTGAAGTTTTACAGAGTCCAGTGGTGGCTTCAGAACAGCAGTTCAGAAAATTCTGTCAGCCTTCTTTGAGAAGCAAAGTGGATGACATTGTGTCTGAGGACTAATGATATTTTTGCAAGCCCTGCCACCCAATGCAATTAACGTCAATCAAATCATTACTGATGGTACAGGATGGCAGGTAAATAAGCAGTAAACTCTTCAGAGATCAAGTAGCTATGACAGGGAGTCAGTCTAGTGGTTAAGTAATATGCATGTCATGGCTTCCCCTCATGGCCATAAACACCATGGGGAGAAAAGAGGAAAAAGTATCAGTTGTGGGTACACAATACAGAAAACAAGTAGGAAAGTCAGAAATCTTTGAATGTATCTTAAAGAACAACCACAGATCTTATCATGGCGGGGTGCATAACTGAAGTGTCTACTTTCCTCTTCGTGTCAGACCCAAAGCCACAATTAAATGCTCACCCCTAGGACAATATAAGGTATGGTAGTTAGAAGAAAAATGGTGAGGTCTTAAGATATGAGGGATATCTTAGGCAACATGAATGAGGCTGAAACCTGCCATGTCCCCAAACCCTAAAGCTTCTCTGCTGAAACTAGCTGGCACCCACATCCAGTATTTTGAGAATACCAGTCTCCTCCTCTATAAGGTCTTTAACAATAGCAACTATGCTATTTGTCATATAAGGAAGCTTATACTCACCTTTGGACATAGTCTTCTGTAACATGAAATAAAACATGATGACATGATAAAGTTCAAGACTAACTATAGGAAGAAACAGCTTAATATCCCAAAGAGTTCTAAATCTTGCTAGCCTATCTATGTAGAAAACATGGGAACATGCATAGGAGCAGATTCTAAATCTGTTAGGTTGAAAGGGGTTAACTCTAGACTAAGTTTGAGGTTGTGGACTCTACTGTAATCATTTTGGATTCTCATAGGTTGACTTGAGTTCCTATGGATAATACTAATAATCAAGTATACTGGATATTTGAAGCCTAAAAAATCTTGTTGTCTTGAGTGAGTGCTAGTGAATATATGGTGCAACTCTGATATCTTAAAGAATGGTGATTCTAAAGAGTATTTGGAACTGGAATTAATGGGAAGATTTTCTTTTTTTTTAATGCCCGGAGTGATAACTGAAATCCTACAGTCCTATCAAAATATTCAGGTGGTCCTGATCATTACTATTGCTGGCTGACACATTGAGAGTGTCATTTAGAACACCAGGGTAAGGACAACTAAACACAAAAAAAGTAGTGTCATAATTCTTTTTGTGGAAAACAAAGGATAATAGTCTTTTTTATTATAGGAACTACTTGTAACTGTAAGTAGTTTTTCTTTTCTTTGAAATGTAAGTAAACCCTTTTGAAAGTTGTCAGGGCCTTTGTCTGGTCAATGACCTAAGAACTCTCCTTCAAGGATTTATTTGAAATGTAAATATCAAAGAGGACATTATGTCCTCTCTCTCTCTCTCTCTCTCCCTCTCCCTCTCCCTCTCCCTCTCCCTCTCCCTCTCCCTCTCCTCTCTCTCTCTCTCTCTCTCTCTCTCTCTCTCTCTCTCTCTCTCTCTCTCTCTGGGAGCATGATATAACTTAGGTAGGTTTCTTATCCCAGTTGCAAAATCATCACTTTTTATGAAGATGTTAGCAGTTATTTTCTTCTGATTGAAGCTAATTAGGCATCAAAAATGGATGCCCAAATACAACATGAACTGAGAGTAAGTTTCTTGTGGTGAGTAGTGTCCTTGGGTCTGCTTACATGAGGATTAATTACTGACTATCTGGAGAACATGAATGTAAGGAATTGTATCTGTTGAGCAACATGAAAGGGTATTTTCTTTCTCTTCACAGATGTTTAATTTTAAATTACCTGTATATATATATATATATATATATATATATATATATATATATATATATATATATATGAGTCAGTGCATAGGCATGTGCACATATGAATGTGGGTGTCTACAGAGTCCAGAACAGGATGCCAGATACACTGGGCAGACTTACTAGCAGTTATGATGTGCTGTGTAGATACTCAAACCAAAGCTCAGACCCTCTGCAAGAGCAGTGTGCTCCCTTAAGCACTGAACCATCTCTCTAGTCCTCTTCACTGAGACTCTTAGTTGGCTTACATACAATCATGTTCCCATTTCTTGTGAAAATAATTTCTTCTATCTCTACTACTTTTGTAGGAAGGTTTCTGAGTTTGGAGAAATTTTTATTTTTTAAATTAAGTTCCCCCAAACCCTAACCATATTACTGACATATACTTTTACTTTCCATGTCTGATGGTCATCACATACACCTTGTATGTTCTTGTCTCTACAAGGCAGAATTATAATGTCACAGTTCAAAGCAGCTGTATCAAAATGCTCAGATGGCACATCCTATCCCCATACTTTGTCAGTTCTCACACGGTTTCTTTTTATTAAACTAGACATTAGATTAATGACTTACACAACATCTGCTGTTGCCAATGCTGAACATTTTTAATTTAGCAAAAACAAAACCTGATTTTTCAGACATTATTGCACCCAAAATAAAGAGAACTAGTGGATGCAAATAACTCAAAAAGGTACACACATTTTAAAGAGATGTAAAAGACTGAAGGGCTTAGCCTATAAAATCCTTTCAAATAAAATGAATGCCCATGTTTCATGTCAAGGGAGACATTATTATGTAGTGGAAAGATTCTATGCAGGAAGGAAAAGGTAAATGATGACATTGAAACAAGTATGATACAAAGGCTGAATAGACACACCAAAAAAAAGTACAGATGACAAGGTGTTAATGCTCACAGATCTTCTAAATTCAAACAGGTTCTCCCAGGCAATATGTGACAAGGTCACTACTATCTTTTAATATGTTTTGAAGCCTCAGTATTAGCCTAGAGATATTTTATAATGTTTAACATCCAAAAATTGTTGGCATACATGCATGCAGAGTAATAATAAAATATGACATAGTTAGGAGAAAATTCAAACCTCAGTATGTTGAAGTTAATCCAGAAATGACATAGGTGACAGAATGAGAGAGCATGTATAATAAAACGACCATGACGAATTCTACATACTCACCATGCTACATGAGTCAATAGAGACATAAAAATTATATATATAAAGACTAAAAAATTTTGATAATAAGAAATCTATGAACTACTGCTTAGGAAAACATATTTGAAGAAATGAATTAAGAGCATATTGATTTTGAAGAGGAAAGGAAGTTAGTGAACTTGAAGACACAGCAATAAAAGCTATCTAGTGCTCAAATTCTATTTGGTCCTGTAATAAAAACCGGGAGCCAGATATTGGTGAAAAGCTGAAAGATCAGAGAGACAGGGAAAAACCATAGCCGTTAAGATACACACCTATGCACTCCTCACAAATCCTCAAACTGAATGCCTCTTAATCCTCAGCTGAAAGTGAAGGGAGTCACAGGGAAAGGGGAGAAGGGGAACTTCTGCCTCCTCCCATTGCCTTATCTTCTTATCATTCTTTCTCATCCCAGCTATCTCACGTCCTGGTTCAACTTTCCTAGTGCCAGGGTTAAAGAGTGTGTGTTTGCCAAGTACTGGGAGCATTTAGGCCTGGGATCCCAAGTTCTGAAATTAAAAGCATGGGTCACTTCATGACTAAATCTATGACTCTGTCCTCTGATTTTCAGGCAAACTTTATTAGATACACAATATATATTTCATCACAGCTCTCCAAAATAGAACACATAGACAGAAATACAACTTGAAAGAAGCCAGTGTGGTCACTCTGGATTCAGGCCTCACATTTCCATTCAGCACAGTCCCCTGTGTTTATGCCTAAGATCTGATGTGTTAAACATCATTCCTTTCCCTTGGCAGATATCAAGAGACCAAAAATTTTCTCTGAGACCCAGGAGTGTGCCACCATGTTTTAAATATCTCAGCAGGGAGGCCCAGATATGTAAAGAATCAGAGTGCTCCCAATGGTGAAGGAAAACCTGAGCAGCTTTGAATATGATCTCAGTCCAAGCTCTATATCTCAGCCTGGAGAGGTCACAAGTCAGATCAGCACATTTGTATCCTACTCGGAAGACACTGAACTGGAACCACACAATGAATCTCTATCCATGTCCTTTTCCCAAAGACATGAGCAAAATAATAGATATCAGTGGTCTTAATAATAAGTTTTAAGTCTGCTAGCAGGGAATAATCAAGATTTTAAAATAATAAATAGTATGATACAACAGCCTCAAACTGCTGAAACACAAGTCTAGCAGGGGATATATAGATTCTGAAGCCTAAAAGGTCCAAAATCTTTCGAAGGTAACGTAATATATATAAATAAAGTAAAAACATATATTTCTTGAGTCTGAAGACAAGGCTTCTTCTGATGTCCACTGATCTGGGTTCCCACCTCTAGTGTGCTCTCTCAATGGCTAGAAAGGGGAGGGGCTTCCCTTGATATTTTCTTCTTTCACTCTTTGTAAGGGGCCAAACCCACAGCATTATCTCTCCCATGATCAGAATAAATCATATGAAAATTCATTTGATTTTAGTCATCTTAAGACATCAATATCGTATTTAACATTTGTTCCTGGAAAACTGTTGTTGAAATTAACATAGGCATATACTTTAAACCATATTTATCTTTAATTATGTATAGATATGTGTGTCTTTGTGGAGATATGTACGTATTAGCACAGGTGCTCATGGAAGACAGACAGAATGTCCATTGTGGGTTCTCTGAATGGAACTTTGGTTGTCTCCAAGGGCAGTACACATTCATAACCACTGAGATAGTTCTTCAGCCCCACAGTCAAATAATTTTTAAAAATTCAAAATCACTGAGTTTTCCAATATAACACTTTTATTGATTATTGAGGAATTTCACATTATGCAATCCAGCACATTCACTTCCCTGGCCTCCCATGTCTGCCCCTCACCCTTGTAAACTCCTTACTCCCTTAAAAAAAGAAAGGAAAAAAAAGTCTAATCTGTGTTGTTCATATATTCACTGCAACAAGGTAAAACTTCCAGTGGCCAGCCCTACTGAGGAAAACTGAGTTTTTCTCTACCTGCATCCAAAAGCCATCAGTTGTGGAAACTACGCTCTAGTGTCCTCATCACAATTTTAAGAGTTATCTTTGATGGATTCCTTTTTTGGTTGTTGCTTTGGTGACAGGGGTAACATTGGGAGAGTAAGGGTTGTCAAAGGAACCTTCTATGTCCCTCCTCAACTGAGTATGTGCAGTCATCAGTACTACTATAAAAATAGCTCTCTTGCTCTTCCCAGTCAGCAGGAGTATGAGTCCTGGGCCTCCACATAGCTTCTGGCACCAGCACAGACTATAAACATCCATATGGTATCCAGCATCAGCATACACCACAAACTTCTACCTAGTCTCCAGTAACAGTATGGACCAAAGGCATCGATACAGCCCTATACTAAAGCATGAGGTTTAGACACCATCAAAGTCTTCATCAGCAGGACAGGGTACAGACATCAACTTGGAAACCAACATGACCTCAGGCAGAAGAACAGACCGCACATGAACCACAGATATCACCATGGACCCAGGTAGCTACACAGGCTAACTACATCAACATGGCCCCATGTGGCAGAATAGCCCATAGATAGCACTAGAGCTTCAGGCAACAACACAGATCATGGATATTCATACAGCTTAGGTGGTTACAAGGGCCACAGACATTAATACAGCCACCAGCCACATCAGGAGCATGGACAAACCCTCAGCAGCACAGACCATTGACATCAATATGATACCATATGGCTTCATAGGCCACTCACATCAACATGGCCCACAGAAGCAATATAACTCACAGACATCAACATGGCCCCAAGCAGTGACAAAAACGAAAGACAACTGAATGGCACTTGCTAGCAATACAGATTTTGGACTAACTCCTAACTACCTCAGGGACAGCTGTGAAGGGTATGAGAGAAGGCTGTGGTTGATGGAGGAATATGTGGCTGCCCAGTAGGATCAGTAGGGTATTATGTAGTAACTGCCTGCAGCTAATGCAGACACAGTTCCTCTTAACAAGCTGCCCCCCCACCCCCCCCCCCCCCCCCCCACACAGGATGGCACTATCTCTGAGGACTGGCAGAATGTCTGAGAAGAAAAATGGTTGATTTTGTGGACTGGTCCTTTTGGAAATATCTTCATGGTTTGTAGTAGGAGGTTTCTGGCCTGGACTTCGGGCCTAACCTCAAGGTTTAGGTCCGCAGACCCACAGACCGAAGACCCACCCACAGACCGGCAGTCCCACAGTCCCACAGAGACACACAGATGCTTTCAATAGTTTTTGTCTGACTCGGTCAAAGGCTCAGGCATATCACTTACTAGCTCTCTACCCTTCATCTAACCCATGACTCATCCTGTTCAGCCATACGGTTCAGTACCTTTTCTTAGGGCAGCATAGTTCTCCTCTGCTTCTTCGGGGCCTCTCTCTGGAATTCTCTCTGTCATTCTGCTCTCAGACTTTTCTTCCTCGGGTAGCCCCACCCATACTTCCTGCCTGGCTTTGGCCAATCAGTGCTTTTTATTAAAACAGTGGTGGCACAATTATTTACCATGGAACAGCACAATTCCCTACAATGGTCCTCCTCCAGGAGGCCATGTTGGTATCAGTAATGTACTGTAATGCTGACCCTGAACACAATGAAGACTAAAGGCCATGTGGATGTCCATGGTCAATGATTGTTTTAATAATGTGCCTTACTCTACCTGGTGGCTTTGTAATTGTTTTGTCTTTCTGTCTCAGTCACTCACTTCTTACAACCATAACTTACATTTTGTCATTGTGAAGCATCATCATGAAAACTATAGCCCTCCATTATCACAACTGCAAAATGTTCTCTCTACCATTTTGGCTTCTAGATCACATTCTTTCACAGATGAGTTCAAACAACCATTTGCTCACTTCATCAGGCCTTAAGACTATAGCCCAAGTATATCCACCATACATATATATGTACTACTCACTCATAACTCATTTTTTGTCTTCTATTTATTCTGTGGGAATTCCACGTGATTTTTTTAATAGCTTGGATTTCTCTCTCTTACATTGATTGATTTAATTTGAGAACTCTTAGCTGTTCTCCTTGGGCCTATGGGGAAAATGAAGGAAAACAATGCCGTCTCCAATGTATCATCCTACAGATCTCTCAGACACTCATAGTCTACTTTTGGAGTATGATTTGCAACCTCAGTATATACATACCTTCAAGTCCAGAATCTATTCCTTTACATTCTGTGATTTATGCTAAAACTTAATTTGATATTCACTATTTTTGTATTTTTTATTTAAAAATGTTTTCCCCATGTATACCCCTGCTCTCCTTCTCTTCCCTCCTCCTAGCCCCTCCCATTCCTCCATCAGTTCCCCCATCCCCCATCCCCCGATCCATTCCCCAAGGAGGTCAAGGAGTCCCAAGGTGGGTCAGTTCAGTCTGGCATATCCAGTTGAGGTAGATCCAATTCCCTCATCCCAATAATAGGGCTGGGTTAGGTGTTCCTCTGTAGGGAATAAGCTCTAAATTGCTAGTTCATACACAAGAATCTGAATTTAGATTTAATTAGAATTACATCCATAGTCCTCCTCTGAGATTAGCAATGGCATCTAAATTCTGATCATATACCCTAAATTTAGTTGAATCAACATTGCCCTTTTTCAGTTTCCTTTGGGAATTTCTAAGAGTAAAGGGCTTATTCAAGCATGTATTTCTATGTTCATCACTATAGTTAGGCAGTCTCTTGAGTAGGAGCTGAGCAAAAACCAGAGTAGGTCTGTGTCCTGGCTCATGTTTAGCTAGTTCTCTATGTAGCCTAGGCATACTTGCTGGGGGATGGTACTACTCACTGTGTGCTGCCCCATACATACTTTCTTCATTTAACAGTAAGACAATGCCCCACTGACATACACACAGACCAAACTGGTGGAGGAAACTCTTCACCTGAGGTTCCCTCTTCTCAGGTGCCAATGTGGTATCAAGTAGAGGAAAAAAACCTAAACATTAGATTTCTATTAAATAATCTTTGAAAGTTTTCTCCCAGATTGTGGTTTATAAGTTTTATGCATATATATATTAAATATATATTTAAAAACTTTAGAGCTTGATTTGCACAATTTTGCACAATACTAAACTGTTGCTCTTCAAAATCTTAGGTTTCATATTTGAGCATAATAGTTTCTAAGCTAGTTTTTCAAAATCTTTTAAAATTTACATATTAAAATATTATATACAGGATTAGATTTCATTGTGCTACCTTCCAGCAAAAACAAAGTTTTTGTTGACTTTCCTCTTTGCCAAATTATCACCAACAAGCTCCCTTTCTGCTTTCATGTCCTCTGTGTCAAAGATTCATTTTTTGAGAACTTTGAGCATCTGGGTTTTTCTTTTTAAGTCAGATTTATTTAAATATTAGAAGAGTCCCTAATCAGAAGAGTTATAAGGAGAAAATTTTACAGATAGAACATAGAAGTACTATTTTATTACTCTAGAAACTGACTAAAATTAGCCATAGGTGGGAATAAGCAGTGTGATGAGACAACTTTCTATTTATAGAAAATGGCTGATCCTTTTGCCACACTCATATTGTCATCATCTTTACACAATCACACAAAAGAGCCATTAGGGGTTTATTTTCATTTCATTTTGTGTTTCATCTTGTAGGGAGTGGGTGTAAGTGCTTCTTTGTAAATATGACTGCTGATTTTGCATCTTGATTTGAAGCTTCACAGAACCATGCAGGTCACTTTTCCCTTCAGGGCACTTGGAACCTGTCTTCTTTCAGTGACTCATTCCCTAAATAAAGATCTACTGAGTCAGCAAGGTGGTGCTATGGAATAATGCTCTTGTACTCTGTAAAGATTTGTTGCTCAAATTAGTTTAATAAAACATTGCTTAGCCCGTAGCCAGGTAGGAAGTATAGGCAAGGTGACCAGACCAGGAAATGTCTGGTGAGAGGAAGGAAGAAGTTGGAGAAATGCCAGCCAGCCATCAATCAAGCAGGGCATCTAAAAATAAGGTAACAAGGCATGAGACATGCAACAAAGCATACATGGATTTACCTAAAGTGTAAGAGTTAGCTAGTAACAAGCCTGAGCTAATGGCTGAGCATTTATAAGTAATATAAGCCTCTTAGTGGCTATCCAGAAACTGGTGGGAGGGAGAGAACTGTCCATTTACAAGGTGGTATTCTTTTCTCCATCTTTCAGACACAATTTTTGCCCTTGGCCAGATTCCTGTGTGTTCAAATGGAGCTGTGGCAAAGTGTGAGATTATAATTCAATTTCTTTTGACAGAAAGATTAAATTTCATATTGGTTCAAGCCTGAAAAATCCTTTCATTGACAGAAACATGAACTCCATGTAGCATGCCGTGTAACACTGTCACACATTCTTCTGGGTTGTGGCAACCCACAGTGTGACTTTTTAATCATAGTCTTATTGGTTTTTTTCTTTCTTTTGTGCGGCAATTTTTTTTTTTTTTTTAGATTTTATAACTCCCTTAAGACATCAAAGCCACCAAGAATATCTACCTGATTCTTCTTTCCCTCTCTGACTAGTCTGACTTGAAACTAGTGAAGATACAAGAAAAATGTCATCCCTTCAGAGTAGTATTACAACAGTTTAACCAGCTCAATCATCTGGTAGCTTTTATAAATACAGAGATATTTAGGTTATACACCTCAGAATTTTGGTGCAAATGTCCTGTGTGTGGGTGTTTGTGTGAGAATTTGACTGTGTGTGTGTTTGTATGTTGGGGAGGAAAGCACATGAATATGTGAACATGCATGTGGCAACCAGAGGTCAATTCCCATTGTCTTCTTCAGGTATCCTCAACCATGTTCTCTTGCTGTCTGGAGCTCACTTGATTACACTAGCTGTCTGGAAAGCCTAACTGTCTGCCTCAACCTCCCCAATGTTGGGGTCAAAGTTCAGGTCCCCCTGTGTGCTGGTTTGAATGAGAATGTTCCATGTAAGCTCATATATTTGCAAACAGTTGGTGAACTGTTTGGAAGGACTAAGATATGTAGCCTTGTTGGAGTAGGTAAGGCTTTGGAGAAGATATGTCTCTGGGGGAGGGCTTTCATGTTTCAAAAGCCTACAGAAGGCATCCCTGCCCCAGTGCCATTCCTGGTTCCTTACTGCTATGGTGATTATGGACTAACCTGAAACTATAAGTAAGTGATAACTAGAACATTAACTAAAACAGTGTGTGGCTTTTTTGTTTTGTTTTGTTTTTCTAAACTTAGGTTCTGTTACTTGAATTCAGGTTTTCATGCTTATGGGCAAATACTTTAGCAACTTTGCCACCACTTTAGCCTTAAATTTGGACTTTTACAAGCTATTTGATGGTTCTTACTGCTCTTTCTGGCTTAGTTTCATGCTTAAAGAATCACTTCAGATGATGTTTCCCTTCTGTGTGAGTAACCTTTTCAGGAGCCAGTGTGCCAGTTAGCACTGAACTTACAATGATAGAACCTAAATGTAAGTGTCATTGTTAATACCAGGCTGAAAACAGTCTCTATTCTCACAGTAAGAACATAAACATGAATATTTATATTATTTTAGTACATTGTGTCTGAAGTTAGTAAACTGCTTTTAATTTCAACTGTGAGATGGTATAAAAAATTAACAATGAACTAAATTGTAAGTCATGGCTTAGAAGAGTGGCTTTTAAACCCAACTGTACATCAAAATAGACTGAGAAAGACAAAGAGGAAATTTTCCTTCAGTTAGTACCTCAGATCCATCAAACCAGCCCACGCACAGGAACACAGTCTGAACCCACGCCTTGAGGCTCCACATACTGCCCAGGCTAATCGCCTGCACTTCGAGGGTCTAGCTCCTTTTCCTGATGGTTCCTGAGTGGCTGTTCTTGATTCAGTGAGCTCCCCAGAGCTCCAGCCAGCCATTGCTGTGGGAATTTTCCTGGCTTATAAAGACTCTTCCTCCCCTGCTCTTAGCTGGACCAGGAGCTTGAGCCAGTGCTCAGCCATGGATCTCTGCGTCTACATCTATTCATTGTTAGATGTAGGTCCTGTGATGACACTTTTGGTGGTTATTTGTTTGATTATAGGGGGAGTCCTGTTTTTCTCCCCCCACTATTGGGTGGAGATCTCTTATAAGAGAAAAGATTTAATTTGAGCTGGCTTACAGTCATGTTTACTCCATTATCATCATGGCAGGTGGCATGCAGGCAGACATGGGGATGGACAAAGAACTGTAAATTCTAAATCTTGATCCAAGGGCACTAGAAAAAGTCTGTGTTCCACATTGCATATAGCTTGAGTATAAGAGATCTGAAAACCTGCCCACAGAGACACACTTTCTTCAACAAGGCTACACCTACTCCAACAAAGCCACACCTTCTAATAGTGCCACTACCTATGGGGGCCATTTTCTCTCAAACTACCACCAATATAACAAAGCAAAAGTCCTCATATTGACACTGGACAAGGCAACCCAATAGAAGGAAAAATGTCAGAGAGATCAGGCAAAAGACTTCTATCTCCCACTGCTAGGAGTTCTATATAAACAAGGAAACATCCATAACATATGTACAGAGGACGTTCTTTCTCTAGCCATAGGCTTACCAAGTAGGCTGCACTGGTTGCCTAGAGAGTTCCAGCAATCTACCTTTCTCCATTTTTATAGCTCTGGAATTACAAATGTGCACTAGCAACCTTTGTATATAGGTTCTTAGGATTGTACCCAGGTTCCCATGCTTTCACATCAAACACTTAGGATTTATTGTCTAATTCTGCATAACATTATATTCTCTTATAATTATCTTTCAGTATTGTTGCTAACTTTTTGTATCATACCTAATTTAGAGGGGTTAAACTTTATTATAAACATGCAAGTTTAAAAGAGTGCATAAGACATATACAAGTATGGAATATATTTTTCTTGTATAGATTTGACATGGCATACTTGCTCAAGTGAACACTGAGTGTTCCACTAAACTGTTCTATTGCCTTAGCCAAAATTTATCTACCTTCCTTTGAGTGCAATCAGCTTTTCAACAGATTCAAAGTTGATGCATTTTAAAACACTTAACTGGCCAATCAGTTCCAAATATCAGCTACCTCTATAACTCTTTTAAAAGTAATTTCTAAAATCACATTTTTCCGTTAATGTGTTTTCACAGTGGAAAATTACTGTTTGCGAACTGAAAAAATATTTTTCAGTAAATCATATCTGCACAATCAATTTTTTCAACTATTTGTAAAAGTTGCTTTATTTTACTAGTAATGATAGAAAGTTACAAAAATACTGATAAGTGCTTTTTGAAATACCTAAAGCTAAATTTTAAATTCAAAGTATCTTTCTGCTCCTACAAGTCATGGTATTACTCATCTGATATATTATGTAACAAATATTTATTAAATGTTTATTTAGCACTATGTCATATATTACAGAATGTTAAAAGTTGGACCAGACACAGCAAAGAGGTAAGAAAATGCTTTTACCCATCAAGCATCTTAAAAAAAATTACTTCTACCTGACAGCAGAGTACAGCCAATTTTCAGAGCTGTTAGGGAAAGCTTTTGGGTCTATTTGTTAAGGAACATGATTGGCATTGGCAATGCACACTTAAACATTATGCTTTGGATATTTTCTTATACAAAAATGCATGTTCATCTTCATTAGCCTAAATCACAAATAACTAATAGCATCCTTCAAATCTCAAAAATTAAGTGTCATTATCTACCAGGGTAAGGTTTTACTTTAGGGATCTAAACCTACAATATGTATAAAAATAAAACCAATAAATTAATCAGATATAAGATCCTAATGGATCCAGAAACTGTGGAGAAATAATGTCACAATATTGTTACAATAGCATATAAATGTTTTCCTGCTACATTAATTTGTTATGATAGAATAGTAACTTATAAATACCACAAGAGATTGATGTTTTAAAAATTGATTTATAGTATAAGCCACAAAATAAAATTCCACCAAATGTCCATAATTGGTGAGTTGTCAGATTTGTAACTTTTTAGTAACACAGATGACTTTGATAGTCTGATAAAGACTATGGATCTCTTCTAGAATAAGAATATATAAAATAATATATAAAGTATAAAGAACATATAAAGTAACATATAAAATAGATTAAATGAGTCCAAAAGGAAATAATCAAATTTAACTATAAATAACAACATTAATAAAGATATAATTGTGTCTCTGTTTCAATGTGTAATTAACATGGTGAATGGAATGTGCAGTTATTAATGTAATTCCAAAAGAGTGACTATTTTGAGACATTGGAACAACTATGATTTGATATTGAAATATGTGGTTTTTAAATTAGTAAAGATGCCCAGAGTGGTAAATACATCATACACATGTTGCTTATAAAATATTAATTCAGATATAATGCAATCTTTAAAATTATATATACATATACATCATATACATATGGCTATACATAAGTATGTATATATATGTGTATATATGAAGACATGTACTTCCATGAGTATGAAAATATAAAGAGCAGGTCTCTATGAGGTATCCAGGGAAAATTCATGTAACTCTTTTTCTTTGCATTTATTAAATTTCTATACTGAGCAGACATTACTGTCCGGAGGAGAAAATATTTTAAGAATAAAACACATTAAAATGATAAAAGTTGATATAATAGATCTGATGCAGCATTTTTCTGATTTCTTTGTAGTTACTCTATTTTAAAGATTTTTTGGCACATCTATGAAGTAATAAATCATAAAATAGATGAGTATGTGAAATCATAAGACCAGAATCATCAATTAAGATGTGTGATTTAAGAGATGAGAAATGGAAACCGACACCATTGGTACTTTTCTTAGCCATAAATAATATGTAATTTATGATTTGTAAAAGTTTGATGTTTGTTTTGAAGCACTCTGGCATAGAGAGTGAGTTTAATATCCTGCATGTCTTCTAGTGTTACAACAACCCTTTTAGAGTAGCCTGTGATTTATTTCAAGAGAACATAAACCAGTTAAACTTTTATATCACAGCCATTGAAAGTTAACTCTACAAAAAATATACCTTCCTTGGCTATAATTTAAATAAGACATTCTTCATAAATGTTTTATTTATAGTTGTGTTTCGCTTGTTAATGTGAATAAGCTTATATTTATCAGATGATTTTGAGATCTTCAAGACGGGAATGTATTTGTGATCCTGTATCATTCTTATCTATTGCATACACACACACACACACACACACACACACACACACACACACATATATGTATCACCTGTTAATATTGAGAAATATCTCAGATGTTAATGATGTTAATAGGTGCTAATTATATCTGTGATTTTCAGGTGTAGGAGTATTATTACATCAACCATGCCAACAAGTTTGTTATGGTTTTAATCACATGTAAGATAAATATTTAGGAAATAAAGAAGACAATGAATGTTATCATTTTCTAAAATATTATGAATGTGTTGTTTATATCATAAGCTGTTAACCAAAACAAGGAACGTCAAGGTGCTTTAGTGGTAAAGATTGTTGCTGTCAAGACTGAAGATCTGAGTTTTATTTGGACTCCACATGGTGGAAGAAGAGAATCAACTCCCAAAAGTTGTTCTCAGGCCTCCACATGAGCAACATGGCATCCACACCACACATATACAACCACCCATTCCTCCACACACAAAACAAGTACATGTAAAAACATTCTTCTAAAGAAACAGCAAAACCTTCTCCCAAACCACTGAAAATAATTTAAAAACTTAAAAATTGAAGACACTTGTTCCAGGATCTAGAACAGGATAATTAGTACAACATTGTTTAGGTATACTACTGAAAGGATTTGTAATATTTAATATCAATTATTTTAGAAAAGGAATTAACAATGAAGGCTTTCATTGTTTGTGGCACTGAGATAATTTGTCTACATCTTTTTAAGAGTTATTTTACCTAGAGTTTTCTAGAGCTTGGTTAACTATTTTACGCTTAATTACAAAGACTGCCAATCATAGGTAAAAGGTTGGCCTTACACTTTCAATTTTAGTATAATTCTTGTCTATTGTTAATGTGAGATAATACCTTCATAAAATTTACTCTGAAAGAAAAATAAATCCTGTTTAGAAAGATTATGTTATATATTATGGACTGTCATATAAATTTAGTAAATATATTTCAATGTACAAATTCAATCTTATAATCATCTCAAAGTTGTTCAATATATACAATATTTATCAAAAATCTTTGAAAATGTAATATGTACACATATTTTTAAAGTAAATTTTCTTTTACATACAGTGAACTAACAGTTTAAAAATATGTGTGTTTTAGTACAGACCCATTTGAAGTAATTCATATTTTGCTTTTTGTTTGATGTTTGAAACACAGAATCATCTATTATTTTTTAAAGATTTTATAATTTAACATATATTTTATAAAAGTAATTAACTATCAGTTTATTATGTATAACTCATAAAGGATTTATTACTGATTAAGAAATGGTGGGATATACTGGCAATTTCAGCTCTGATGAGGCTGAGATAGTGGGACCATGAATTTCATGTCTGCTTGAAATACATATGGTAAATGAAGTTTTGAGTTTGTAGAATGTGATGTGTCTTAGATGCTCCTGTGAATAAACTCACTAACTATCTGAAGTAACAGTTTGAAGCCAAGAGTACAAATGTTCTGGAGATAAGGGTGAGATAATCATCACAGAGGGGGCTGTATCCCTGCTGTGTCCACTCATGTTACATACAAATTGATGATACAATCTTTTCAACCAGTTTTCACTAATAACGACTTTGTATAAATGCCCTCTTAGGCCTCTTCTTCACCTAAAAGTGAGTTTTAAAACCAAGTCGAATGTGGCTTTGTCATAGGGACTCATCTAAGACTCTGAAAATACATTTCCTTGTGAATAAAAGTGAATGATAAAAATCTATGATTAGTATGATTTTTAACATGCCATAAATTTTTATAGAGCAAGAGACATTCATCATTCTACTATTATTTTTTATTATTCACTATATTTTGCTCCCTGTTATTTCTGTGTGTTTTTGTACACATGAGTGTGTACAGATGTAAAATGTGGATATGTGACATGGGCGATATGTGAAGACAAACTGTGCTATCAGTTCATCCCATTCACTTCATTCACTTCTTTACATGGGTCCTGAAGTTCAAATGTAGGTCGTCAGGCTTTGACACCATCTACATTTACTTTACAAGTCATCACAGTGGACTCATCTTTGCAATTTCAGGAATTTTAGCTTCTGGTCTTTGAGGTTTTGGTGTGTCTATAAAGGGTGCCACAATAAAATTTATTTTAGTCTTACATGCATGTAATTAACTTGACCTGTATTTCACTGTTAATATGAATAGAATCATAAGATGGAGTATTTGTGTTATAAATATGAAGATATGCCTTTCAGTAGCACCCCAGGAATCTGGGAAGAAGTTCCTGAAATAAATGAATAATATTCTCTGTAATGATTGATGTCTAAAGGGTCCTAATGAATATTCCTCTTACTGAATTCTAAAAGCAAACCAGAATAGAGCTAAAATTTATTTTATTACTGATCAAGTTGATATTGAAGAAATCACCGTAACAAATATTACTGAGACTTACGCTGTAATATTGGTAGATCATAAGCATCTTCTTTGGTTAATTTGTGAAGTATTTGATATGAGAAAACAAAATGTCTGATGTCTGTGGTTGTGGGGCTAAGTATGATAAAAGGACACATCAGGATTCTTCATAAAACACTTAGAAAATTCACTGTTCTTTCTTCAGAATCAAGTGTCTAGGGAAGAAACACTACATCAAAAATGGTGCCTCCTGAGAAAATAACAGCCACACATACATAAGAACATATGTCTGACAATAACCTGCACCTTAACTGGTAGTGCTGTAGACAACATTATCTAATAACATTACAGATGATCCAACAATATAAAATCCCTTAAGGAAAGATTTTCAGAGAGCATCTCAAGTACTAAAAGAAAGGGTTTTTTTTCCTTCCAACTCCAGCTCTAATGGAACCTTTATCTAACTTTTGGATAGGTATGTGATAAACTAAAATGAATAGATGATGGGAAACTTCATATTTGAAGTCTTATTTGTCTGTTACTTAGCAGAAATCATGTTAACTTGTTTCCAAGAGCTCTATTAATCAATCTCTCTATCCATTCATCATCCATCCATCTATCTATCTCCTATCTGTTTGTCTGTCCATCTGCCTGTCTATCTCTTAAGGAATCAACAGACTTAGTCCAATAGTCCTTCAGACATTCTCAGAAATGCATTAACACAGCAGAGCTCACACTATCAGCTCAGGCAGAGGATCTGACACGAGACCACATGGGATACATTCACCCTCTTGCTTTTTTTTAGCTCTCACTTTTTGTTTGGTTAAGGGTGAGACTCTTAAGTTTAAAGTGTATGGTTACCACTTATTTTACCATATGAATTCTTCTAAGGTTCCTATGAATCTCATAATTGGATATCTTAAAAAAATAAGCAAGTCGTTTAGGTCAAATACACCTCAGATGTTTAAGATTCTCTCTACCTTCTCAAGATAGCAGTCATCTAATTTCTTTTCAAAATCGTTTCCTTCCTTTTGAAGCTATATATTCTCTTTAAGCATTTAATCTTCAAAAAGTCATTTCTTACTTTTAGTCCAAATAAGATATCATGTGATTCACATGTATTTGCCTTGAACATATTGAGATATACTGAACAGGTTTACTCCTATTCTCCAATGGCATATTGTCTAAATGTATTTATCATAGTCACTGATCTTTATTCACTTACTCATTTTGTAGATGTATTGAAGTTCAACTGACAAATAGTTGCAGCTTTACCCCCCAGACAAGGCCACATCTGGATGTGAGTTTTGATGCAATAATGACTCTGCTGGCAGAAATAAATTTCATTTTTATACATTACATGACTGAAGCATTTAAGGTGTCATTCTGAGAAATAATTTAATTTTTTAAAAGTAAAACTAAATGACTTCAGCAACCTGAGATGAAGTAACATCTACAGGTCAAGGAGGCTCAGTTTGGTCCACCACAATCCCTGACAGAAGATGCTGAAAAGCAGTTATGGGGAGCAGGAGGGCTGGATACCAACAAGCTGAAGGAATCAGCTAGCAGTAAGCTGGTACAGGTTGCAGTAGCCCTGT